>CAIGQQ010034734.1:8152844-8164127 GCA_903798035.1 Danio albolineatus | reverse complement strand
ATAAATAAATAAATAAATAAATAAATAAATAAATAAATAAATAAATAAAATAAAATAGAAATCAGATTGTGCGCCAGCCTTAACTCCCCAGTTATGTGCAGCCTAACTGGGGATCTGTCTGGGACCTTTAGCCAGGACAGATTACTGTGCATATTTTACATACAATACAATAGCCTTTTATTTATTTCAAACGTTTTGTTGAATTAAAAAGTGCATATATACAGCTATATCTTGCTTGTTTTGACACATTGTTTAAATTTTGTTGCTAAGAAATAATTATTCAATTTTGTGTGGTCAGAGTTAATTTTGAGGCTTGAAAAGTCACGAGAAATAAAAACTAATTGTAATGAGATGCAACACATTTGCTCATCCTTATTGAGGCAGCTCATACACAACACACACAAAATGTGAAATGAATAGGGAGGCATGTGGACATAACCCAAAATGTAAATCAAGTAATTTTAGCGTGCCAAGGTTGTGGCTAGTAATGTTGGAAATCTACTAGCCACAGTGGCTGGTGATCAAAAAAGTTAATGTCAAGCCCTGATAGTAAGTATAATGCAAGCTTAAATAAAATTAAAAATAATGTGAAAAATATCATTGTTGTAATGTCTTTAGGAAACTAAGTGGCCAATCAAAAGCTACCTCAGGCTATTAGTGTTTCACAGATTTATCTGCTTTTCACTAGGATTTTACACTCACAGGATTTACATGAGAACAAGTAATTGATGATGTTTGAGGCTACGGTATGTCATTTGAATGTACTGAACTATTATTATCATTCAGCTATGCTTGGGTATACCAGATTTTCATTCGATGGCACCATTAAAGAATAAAATCTAATTGTAAGCCCCTTCTAACATTGCCCTCACACAACTTGTTATTCACCTGGAATACTATAATCATGGTGAGGAAGAGATAAATGGCTGAAACCACTGGAGATAAGTCCGTTCCTTCAGGGCTCAGGACGTCAAAGACAGGTCTCTTATCTCCATACTGAAACATCCACAGGCCATGTCCTAGAGGAGGATTCAGAGGCAAACACTTTACAGTATTAGGCATGTGAAATGGAATCATGGGTATTGTTATTCAAGAGATACTGGAAATGTCCAAGTGCTTACAGTAACCAAAACACTGCTTCCTCTAAATTGCTTCCTTAAATCAGATACATTTATCAACCACTGCACTTTTTATCATGGACACAGGCATCCAAATAGAATTATTTTTTTGTTGAAAATGCTATATGTATTAAATAACATTACCCTGAAATGGACATTACTGTATGCCTGCTTAATGTAATCATGTTTGTTTTATTTGATTTATTTTTTGATTTGGACGTAAAAGATAAATCTAGCATCGAAACAGCTTCATGTTATGTAAAACATTAAGAACAACAACTAATATTATAAAATGTACATTTAAGAATGTTTTTTTTTGGAGCATTTGTTTTAAAAAAAAATGCTGCATTTACTTAATTGCTTCAGCTTGCTCAAACAAATTAACTAATTAGTTGTCCTCAGATCAGCTAAAACTCAGTTTAGTATCACCAGTAAAAAGTGATCATGGTCTGACTGAAAACGAACTCTGAAGCGGTTCACATGAGGTGAGAAAGCAATCTGACCCAAGGGACCGATGAACCAAGCTGTATCATAATTCATACCTGGAAATGTTACATAAAAAGTAGCAGTGTCTGATTCTGTGAGTGCGCACATTAGTTATCACAGCTTAAAAAAATAAATAAGGAGAGGCTCTTTATCTTAAAATGTTGTTTTAATTGCTCGTCACTGTGCATTCCAAGCTTGATTGCGGCTCTAACTGTTTTATAAATCGCATCTCTCTTTTGAAATTTAATGAAATGCATAACTTATCGGTTAGAGTGGGAATGCCGGCTACATACGGTGTGTTATGACAGCTACAGATAGAGCCACGATAAGCCTGCGGAGCATAAACAGGTGCATTCTGGCCAATGAGAGAACAGTTGTGTTCACATGACACTTTGGTGCACTCTGAATGCTATGCGATTGCAAGGTAATGCAAACCAAGATGAAAATGCAACATTGTAATAAACAAAGCCCTTGTTTTGCAACCAAAAAAAATCTAAGTTCATGAACATCTCACTAAAAACCCAGACATGACAACTTTAATAACTTACAATACTCTGTTTTCTAGCAAGAACTGAATTGATGTGTAACATACCAATGGCGGAAAAGAGGCACATGACCAAAAGGATGATGACACACCAGAACACGTCTACATTCATCTGTCGCTCCAGTTTGCTGCGTTTATAACGAGGGCCGTTGTTGTTCAGCATTGCTTTTGTCTCATGACCTGAAAACCAGTGCAGAGAGAAACACTCTGTAAAGATAGTAGTACTAGCTGCACCAGTCATACCAAATCGGGTATTTATTACATTGTAAATAAACTAAGTAAACATGGTTGTAAGTAAACATTGATCACAAATACATAAATAACATACAAATTCCTTTTTGAAGTGATTGTTCTATTTGTAAACTTAATAGCACACATTTAAGAACGGTCATGTATTTTTGCTTCTTTTCAAAAGGGGAAGCATTTTAAAAATACAAATAAACAAGACAAAACTGTAATATTTATTATTTAAAGGGCACCTATTTGACTCTTTTTCAAGATTTAAGCTAAGTCTTTTGCGTCTCCAGAAAGTGTCTGTAAAGCTTCAGCTCAAAATACCAATCAGATTATTTATTATACTTTTCAGAACATTGGAATTTTTAGCTCTGAGCACATTGGAGCTGTTTTTGTTGCCTGTGCCTTTAATGCAATTGAGTGGGTTCTTCCCACCCATCGATCCCACATGCCTGTCAGAGCTACAGGGAACTCTCACTCACTCTGATGTGCGTCTCTATCTCACGCAACGTTTTGTGAGAAATACTTTAGAAAGAAATTTCCCAATGATTATTTGATGCATTTTTTGTGGAGTTAATTTAAGCCTTTCTGCAACGAGTCACACACGATGTCGTTACAAAGTATACGCCCACACACACAGCGAGTGTGTTTAACTTTGCACTGTTTTTGCACAGCAAATGTGACCGAATACATATTCAAATCCACTGCTGTATGGACATAGTAATGTTACTATACAAAATAAACCTGATTTAATGTTCACAAACTGGGATTGAAGCAGCATCTTTTACAATTGTACTGACATGTGGCTGTGGTGATAAGTAAAGCTGAAGTAAATCGCTGTAATTCATTAGCATGCACTGTTTGAAATTTTTTTTAAACTTGTAAAACTTATTCTTGATCACCTTTGATAATCACAGAGAGCTGAACAGATCTTTTAATCCCACTTGCTTTGAGCATGTGCTGTCTTGCTGATATGATTACATACAATACTATGGATACATGTTAATACGCGGCTGTCAATCTACTCGGTGGGCAGCGAAAAACCACACTCCTACGTCACTTTGCGGTTGGACTCAAAACGGGAGGGATTTGGATCCTATTTTAATGTCAGGCACATTCTAGACAACTTCAAATGATCCATTTCATTATTCAGCTAATTAAAAAGCTCTGCTCTGTAAATAAATAAATAAAATAAATAGAGAAAGACAAGGATACCTGCATAGATGACGATTCCTACAGCCTCCTCTGTGTTACGGATGGTGCAGCCCCTGAGCAGCAGATTGTCTTTGTACAGGCCGTCTCTCCTCCCACTGCGATGAATTCTGTCACACAAACCACACAGACTCAATCATCACACTTACAAAATGACATATCTGTGTGTACTACACACAATCCAGCTTCAATCTGAACTCAATCCAATTCATGTTTATTTCAATAGCGCTTCTACAATGTAGATTGTGCCAAAGCAGCTTAACATAGAAGTTCTAGTAAATTGTGTTTATCCAGCTTTCAGAGTTGAAGTTCAGTTTAGTTCAGTGTGGTGTACATTTCACTACTGAAAGTCCTAACACTGAAGGGCAAATCCATTGATGTGCAGCTCCACAAGTCCTGTACCAAGCAAGCCAGTGGTGAGGAACAAACTTCACCAACTGATGAAAGTGAAGGGAAAAAAAACCCCTGAGAGAAACCAGGCTCAGCTGAACTCCTCTCTCTCCTCATTTACTTGAACTAAATAAGAAATAAAGCCAACAGCGGCCTTTACAACCATTTGTTGTAGAAACTTCCAAGGGATTTCCGCATAATTCTGTATCCCTTGTCGTTGAGCATCGATCCATCACAGTTGACAGTCCACAGGGTTTCCCCTCAGGATCTCTCTCTCAGCACAAAATCAATAGTAAAGCCATGACCTCGGTAAAACGGCTCTGTACACAGGTAAAGCCCCGAGGCCAATGGGATCTCGTGTTGTCAGCGGCAGCACTTTTTTTTTGTAAAACCCCAAAGCTGCACTGTAAAAGACATGAGCGGAGTGAAATGATTCTCAAGATAAATGAGATCGAAAGAGTGAAATCTTAAATCCAGCAAGACCTCAGTTCCGAAGGTTGCATGTGATACCAATACCGGGGAAAAGTTCAAGAGGCCTCAGGGCTAAGCTTCCCAATAAAATGGCGGCAAATGCAAATTAACCCTCACTGAATGAGCGCTGAATGTTAAACACCTGTGGCGGGAACTCGATAAGCTTTAATGCAAGCACTAATCCCAGTGCTAAATTCAGGATTACATCTGTTTGTTAAAAAGCTGCTTGCTGTTGCTGAACTCTTCTTCTGTCAATTATCTGACAAGGCACCTGGCAAGATTTGTATTTTTAGCCAATAGCAGTGTATTTATCTTTGCCACATCTGTTTTTAATTTAACACAAAGTTCAAATTAGCCATCTGTAAGCATGTTGTCATTCACAGATCTTTTCAGTTCAGGACCACTGACCTCTTTGCTAGCTTGAACCAAGGGGTCATATTATGGCTAGTCAAGTACAGTCTGGTGATTACATGTCATGTCATTAAATCTAGTGCCCATAAAATCATTGTATGTCATTGAAAGTCACTACAATTCAACATCGCCTGTCTAAAATAAGGCAATCTTGTTCATTTAATAAAATGAATTATACACCTGCTCAGTGGGCTAGGAACCTTAAAAGACTTTTGTTGTGATCTGTTGTGAAATAATGGTGTGCCCCTAGGGGAAAATGGAGAAAAAGCAGCATCTGTCCTTGTCTGTCCATCTTGGTATTCACCCATCTATCTACCTATCCATTCAGTTACCCATCTATAAATCTACCTGTCAATCTCTTGATCTATCAATGTATCCATTCATCCACTTCTCCACTATGCACTGTTATTTCTGATCCCACTGACTTTCACTATACAAGCAAAAACACTCACACATTCTTTGAAAGGTCTACTGTGAAAGTCACACTGATTAGCAATAACACGATGGTTGAGTCAACGATGCCTTTTTAATTTTTTAGGTGCGAGTGACAAGTGTGAAATGTTTAGGTGTTTGCTGCCTTTCGCATTGCAGCTCAGGGTAGATGCTAATGGGTATCAGTCAGTCAGTTGTCATGATGTCATGCTTCTGCCCTACCAAAGTAAATATGCTGCTTCATACCCCAGCAATTGAGCTCATTCCTCAGAGTTGGACATTTGTTATTTCGATATGTCAGCCACATAACAGTATCTAAATTAAGGACACAAAAGACTGAACTCTATGTAATTAAAATAATAAGCAGTATCAGTTAATAAAAAAAGAAAAAAAAAAGAAAAAAAAAGTCATTTTATGATGACTACAACTACAAAGACGGCTGCTGCTTCTACTGCTGCTGCTGCTACTACTACTACGACGACAATGACAGTGACTACTACAACTAACACTACGGTGGCTGCTTCTATGACATTGACAACAGCGACTACTACTGGTGCGACTGCTACTGCGACAACGGCGAAGAGGAGGACTACGACTACACCTATGACTTGACTAATCTATATAAATATTAGGGTAGTAACATAACATTAATTAAAAAAATAATAATAATCCATATAATTGGTCCAAAGATAGACACAAAGTTAAGACACTATGTAAATGACTTTTTGCAAAAACAAGGGTATATACAAGAATCAGATTCATTACTATCATTACTATTAAAGACTCTTTAGATACATTTTATAGTATGTTATTTACTAAATACAGAGTGTAACTAATACTAAACTAAAATATTATTTATCTAATGAATACATTTATCAACTTTTAATACTTTAACACCCTGCACATTTCCTGAAAAAAAAGAGCAAGAAATTTAAACAATGTTAATTTAAAAACAACTTTTTTGTTTAATTTAAATGTTTACAAATGCTTTTAATTAGGCTTTGATTATTATATCTAAATAATTGTAGATTTTAATATGCAGTAATGTGGTAAAAACATGGATCCTAAAATAGTTTATAGAATTAACCAAGTTATATTTTTAATTAAAAAATAGCTAATTTATTTTTCCCAATAAAAAAAATAATAAAAGTAATCTGTAAAATACTTCTTAATTAAAAATTGAATTTTGTTTAGTTACCCCAGCACCCGTTGTACAGAATACATATTGTATGTACTGTGAATTTAAAAATAAAGTACACACTAAACCATCATTTTTTGTGTATTAGTACATCCTCAAATACATTTCTTCAACTTTAAAGGTCCCATGAAGTGCTTTGAAATGTGCATTTCTTGTTTGATGCTTCATGGGAGAGGGTGGGACAGAGTAGCTCCTCCCTTTAAAAAAAACAGCCAATAGAATTTAGTTTTATCACAGCTCTGCCAATAAGAGTGGTTATGATCAAGCGCATCAAATGAAAAGCAAATGAGAAGAGTCGTGAGGTGGGTGTGGCATGTCAGATGCTAGAGAGCATCTGATTGGCCTCAAAATTTGATGGGAAACTGAAATAAGAGGTGATGTGAATAAAATCATTGATCTATTTAGGCAGAAGTGACAAACTGTAAGCTTCGGATGCTTATATCAGTTTTATATTTTCTAGATGCGAATTGTCACTGTTTTGGATAGGGCTGCACAATATATCGTTCCAGCATCAATATCGCAATGCGTGTCCCCGTAATACTCACATCGCAGGATATGCACTGTTGAGTTGGGATTATTATTATTCAAAACCACTGAATTATAACCATAACAGTGTGAAAGTTTTTCACTGGCATGCATTTTAAAGGCATTTCAAAAGCATTGAGGCACAAAAAGTACATTTGTCGCTTTAATAAAAAAATATTTGCCTGAAATATTAACACAAGGATGACTACACAGTCTTGTTTTATATTTGACATTTAATTATTCAACTTCTGTACCTAAATACTTGTTTATTATTAATCATTGTACTTTTTTCTTTGCTCTATTGTAATTATTTTTTTATTTTACTATTTATACATTATTCACACCCCTACACAATCCCTGTACTCAATCTAAATGATTGATTTATTTCCAAACACAGCTACTCAAGTCATCTGGTGTGTTAATATCACAATACATATCGCAGAAAAACAAAATATCACAATGCCACATTTTTCCAATATCATGCGGCCTAGTTTTGGAGCACATATCTACTAGATATCCTTAAAACTAACAGACTGAAACTAACATTTAAGTACTTCAAGATCTCCACATGCAAACACAACATTGCTCATTTGCTCTGGATTCATAATTACAGCATTTTCAACTCCACCTAAAGGGCACATTAGTTACATAGCAATTTCCATTAAAGTGACAAGCTCAATGAAGTCAACCTGCACACATGCTGCTGCCCTGCAGGTATCGTCTCCTTAGTTTGCACTGCACACATTCACCAGCTGGGATGTTATCTTAATGTAATAATCTGTCGCTCCAACAAGACACGGTCCTTGGCGCCCACGGTGCATTATGTTCCCCCTTTTGCTCCGGTAAGCCACTTTGCGGTAACAGGACAAAAATGCTGGCAGCAAACCAGAAGCATCTGTTCTCCATCATCCAGGGAAATAAACGTCATAATCGTTCTGGTTCCTGTCAGCTGATTCACTGGCCCTGCTGTCCTTACCATACCATGTGCAGGAGGGTTTCATCTAAACACAATCTGCAAAGCTAGGACTGCGCTGAAGTTTTGCTTCTGCACAAATGTATTATGCATGCTAATCCCAAGTCTCTGACCTGTACGGTTTAGCCAGTGTTTAAGACTTTAAGACTGCAAGATAAACACAGAATAATCTTAATCCACACTTTGAAAGTCTAAACAGCAGATTAACAGGTCTTTTTAAGAAGTGAAAATAGAATGAACACAGGGATTTAGTCTCTGAAACGGGGGGATTTTAAATTGATTTAAAGAACATTTTCATAGGATTTTAAGCTATCAAATAAATAAGGTATTTACACTGCCAGAAAGGTAACAGTGATTCAGTGTGACATCACAAGCTTCCAAGGTCAAGAAACTATAAGGTACTTTTTAGAATGTAATTGTAATATTTCAATAAATATTAACCATACCAGGGGTTCCCACTCCTTTCAGCCTGTGACCCCCAAAATAACAGTTCCAGCAACTCTCGACCCTCACTATCTTCGGAGGTGGTCATAAACATACAAACATTGCACATAATGGTGTACACACACCAATAGGAACTATATAAAAACAAGCATATTGAAAACACAAAAAAGTGCAGCAGGTTAACAACCATAAATGTATTTTATTTTTCATGTTTACTTTAATAATATACTAATATAATTTTTAAAAATACTAGTTTTATCTTCTGTATGTTGTAGATAAAATATGGTAAGTCTAATAGTTTAATAACATGTATAAGATTTTTGGAAATCACCAAGTGACCCCCCTCATTGTCCCGCCACCACCCAGAGGTTCCCGACCCCCACTTTGGGAACCACTGCACTACACCATGGCAATCGATCAGTATCAATGGAAACAGGGTTAAAGCCTTAAATTACTAAATTATAACATACAAAAAATATATATTATTTGATTTATTGAATGGTATAGGAGAATAAAACTTTAAAAAAGGAAAAAAAAAAAAAAGACCTGGGACGTTGGAAATGGGAGGCAAGAAACAGGGTAACAAAAGTGCTTCGGCCTGGTTCAAGGCAACTGCACATAGTGTGAGTACACCCTGAATCAGTTTTCACTTTCTGCGCAGGATTTTGTAAAAAGTTTGGAGATTTATTTGCAGAATGATTTTAAGAGTATTGTAACTAAAAACATAATATATAAATTAAAAAAAATATATACATTTTAAACTTTAATGTTTACAATGCAAATTCAATTAGATCTACTTATTTGGTAAACAAAGCAAGTCTCTCATACAATATATATTTACTAAAAAACAGAAAATATTACTTTACAAATTATATTGTGAATAAATCATCTGAACATTTTTAGTCAATAATATTACTGAAATTAATTTTAAAAATGAATAAATATAAATAAAAAATAGACCCAATGATTGGCTAAATATCTGCAGATTTCTGCATGCACAGATTCCATGTGGGCCTAGTAATAGCATCCTGAATAATGCGATATTCAAACTGCGATATGATATATTAAAAAAGTTATTACCAAAATACATTTCATATTATTTCAGGGAAAAAAGTGAACAGCCATTTTTAGCTGTTGCATAAAACAAATCAGACAGTTTAACAAAGCAAATAAAAAAAAATAAAATAAAATATCATTACTACTTTGCTTCAGTGGTATAGTTCGTAACTATATTGCCTGAATGATGTGCTGAAAACCATCTATACGGTGTACAACCGACAGACACTTTATATTAGGGCCAGTACACACCGACTAACAACCAGCACTGGGGAAACCCAAACAATTAGTACTATTTATCACAGTAATTGTAAATCACAACTCGGACCATTGCTATATCCCCCCATTCGCGATATTTTGATCATTTAATATATTGCGCAGCCCTAAATAGAAGTGTGGAGATATTTAAACGATTAAAGAATCTTTGTTGTTATATTCAGAAAAATGTCAATAATAAAAATGGCTACAATCAATAAACAAGGACCATTACATTAATGATGGCCAAAAATGGCACCCATTAGGTAGAACAATATATATGGAACAGTCTCAAAAATAATACATTTACAAAATGAATTTCATATACGCAGAGCACAATTCACATTTAAAAATCCAATTTGTAAATTTGTAAACAATTCATGAATTCACAAGTAAAAATCATAAACATTTTCACCAAATGAACTGGATTTGCATATTTGTGAATCGTGTTTTGAATTTATGAATTGGATTTGTGTATTTTTTGAATCGTGTTTTAAATTTACAAATTGAGTTTGTGTGTTTATGAATCGTGTTTTAAATTTATAAATGTATGTATTTTTGAATAGCGTTTTGAATTTTCAAATTTGATTTTGTGAATGTGAACTGTGTTGTGGATTTATGAATTGTATTTTGTAAATGTATTAGTTTTGAGACTGATCTGACTCCATAAATATACTATTCACATACTTTACCGTGAGCTTGGCAGTATTATTAACAGAATCGTTCCATCAGCAAACCTAATCTTTAGGTTTGGTAAAGACTTTATGACCAATTCCTCTAATCTTCCAACAGGGAATGCTGATGGTGGATACTGTAGAATAATTAGGTAGAATAACAGGGTTCAAAAAGTCATCAAAATAATGCTGGAGTAAGAGAAAGCCACACTGCACACCATTACAACTATATTAAACTAGACTATGTGGGTCACAAACTAACCATTCATCCGGTTATTTGAATCTCGGCAGCTAATGGAATTTTAATAACTGCTGGCAAAACAAAACAGCGGAAAGAACTGCTTTGTGTAGATGTTTTATAGAACAGAAAATCATTGAATATAATGGGCCACAAATTTCCAGATGGGATATTGCATTAGCTGTTAGATATTCACACATTGCTAGGGTCAAACTAATTCATAATTCACAGATGCAAGACCGCGTACATGGATTTGACATTTTATGACATTAAGCCTGAAATGCAACTTCCATTCAAATGAATAGGCTGGGCCATAAATGAAGCAATGATGGCCCTTAAAAGATATTATACTTACATGTATCCTCGAAATCTGTTGAGGTCATTGTTGGGCTTCTCACATTCAATAACGCTGTTGTATTTTAATGGGTCAAACTCACAGTCCTGAAAAAAATAAAATAAAATAAAATAAAAATGAGGAATCTGAAATCTCACAGGCCAAAATTATAAAACAGTGAAACTACACGCAAGACTTTCCACCATCATTTATTACTTTTTTAAAAAAAATGTAAAGTTTGTTTATTTATGTCTTAATGCTATATCAGCAGCATTGCCTATATTCATG
>CAIGQQ010034734.1:8111809-8152834 GCA_903798035.1 Danio albolineatus | reverse complement strand
TTTATTTATGTCTTAATGCTATATCAGCAGCATTGCCTATATTCATGGCAAAACCATACTAAATATACAATATAGAATCATACAATCATATCAGCTTCTTAACAAACATACATTGTAAAAAAATTAAATAAATAAAAAATAAAAAAACATTGCAACAACACTGAAAAGAGTCATATACAATCTTTTAGTTTGATTAAAGATAAATATTCTAAAATTGCTCCAGAAGGCATCTTTTCAAACATTTCCCTTAAAATATATCACGACTAATAAAAGGTTTCTAATATCATTTAAAAATACACATTTTATTAAAATGTTTTATCATCAAAATAATCCTCCAAAAGTAACAAATGCCCTTTCAACAAATATGTGTGTAAGTCTTGAGTGAAATTAGACTAATGTGAATGGCTTAAACAATATCGTTTGTGACTTAAGTTGTCTATTAGGCATGTATCAACTTTTTTCAGTGTATTTTCTGAAATCTCTGTAAGAGGTTATGCAATAGGGTTTGGCTGTATTTTTATATAAAAATTTTCAGGTTTCATAAAAAGTTATCTTGTTTTGATTATTTTTTTTTAAAGTTACATTGATGTGCTTCCATTGAAAATAACTGAATAAAGATTAATATAAACAAAATCCTAAAATATTTTCTGTACAATTTATTGTGATACTTTGATGAGAAACTCAAAGTATGATTGTTGTATTAATCTATATTAAATTAGTCAAGTCATAAATGTATATTAAGTCATTAATACGAAATTAAAAAGTGTAATAATAGTACACTTAATACAAAAAAACATTTTAAACAGGTTATTATTGGTTCAAGTGTTGCTTGAATCCCAGATTTTTTTTCTTCTTCTGCCCGGAACATTCTTTTTAGTAGATTCTGGTAAATTATGAAAGCAAGTAGACTAATTATTATTTTACATTTTTACTGGGAAAAAAATCTAAAGGACGTAACTTTTACAACATCTATAATAAATAACATCTATAATAACAAGGGTTTCTGTATTCTACATAAAGCCTCACAGTGTTTTAGTGAATAATAGATGGCCCAATCAAAAATAAAGTCATCATCATTCATCATACTGCAAAACTTCCAGCGGTTTTGTACACAATTTTTATGTGCTACATGACTGCAGCAACATGAACACTTTGCAACTTATTTTTGTGTGAACTTTACCATATGGTTTCTGTCATGACGGTTTTCAGACCAACTCTCCTAGAGGGAAATGAATATTTGCCTTTGACGGCTGGTGTGAAAAGGCTAATGTAATCTCAGTGGGCAAACGCTGACCAGCTGAATACACGCAGTAACTGTTCTGGACACCAGGATGCTTTTATTCCAGACTTTACTTGCAGGATTTCACATCAAACGCACTGCAGTCCTGAGCACTTACCAGGTCGATGAAGCTGCGCACCACCTGCCTCTGCTTGAGGTTGGTTTCTCCGTCCAGTGTGGCCGTCTCAATGTGACACAGACGATCCGGGTCACTGCTACTGAGCAGAAGAACGTCTGCTGGCAGAATCTCATTGCAGCGAAGACGAATGAAGTCTCCAACCCGCACCTCCTTCCAGTATTTCTCTACATACCGTTTTTCACTCCTACAAATGACACAAAAATACAAAAAAGTGTTAATGCAATTTGAAGCCAATTAAAAAGGTGCTTTTAATTCACCTCCAGATTTATATAGACATGCATGCCTTTCGATATTTGTTGGTTTCATTTCACTTTATTTTAACAGGTTCAACATAACTGAGTAAGGTTGCATCTAAGCAGAAATGTTTATTTCAGTAAACTTAAAATAATTACATAAAGTTAATGCAAGTTTGATTGGTTGAGTCAATTTACCATTCTTAATTTGCCTTTAAGTATTACGTTACAGTAATTAAACACACTTTATTTTGATTTCCTGCTGAACCAACAGGATTATTCACTTTAAATGATCTTGTGAATATTACTTCAACACAGTTTTACTTTTCTAATATCAATTCATCTTAATTTGTTAAAAGAAATATTAATTTTTTCAGATTTCTAGGCATACATGCTTTTCAATATTAATATTCAATTCATCGATATTAATCCTAAACTGAGATTGACTTTACCATTTCTATGTTGGGGTTCAGGGAACATCATATGTATGTTAATATTATTGATTAAATGCTGTGGAAAATTACTTCTAATGCTATAAACATTAAAGGGGTGGTCCACTATGATATCATATTTTAAGCTTTAGTTGATGTGTAATGTAGCTGTGTGAACATAAACAACAACCCTGAATGTAACATGCTTCAAGTTCAATGAAAAGAGAGACATTGGCTTTTACAGTGTTAGCATGGCAAAGCCTACAGCGAAGAAAGTTTGAGGACTACAAAAAAATTAAAATAAATAAATAAAAATTGCATCCGGGTTAATGAGATCCTAAACCCTCCAGGTTATGCGCATTTACCAAGGGCATACACCCCGCCCAGCAAAGAGCATGTCCAGAGGCGCTGTAATGTTATAGCAGAGAAAATTAAATGACATCTAAATGCTGCTTTTACACAGAGCTTGTTCAGTTTTTGTATTTGGGCTTCCAAAGGACACAACACTAAGAGAGAAGTGCTTACAATTTAATTTTAACTATGTTCCAGAGAATTTTAAAAAAGATTTAATGTTAGCTCTACCATTTGACAAAAGAAAGCTTCCAGAATCTCTCACAGTTCATTGCTAGATTTGGCTAAAAGTCCTCAAAGGAGCAGCTTCAACCATAATAGCAGAAGCTGTGGATTGTGAGCCACAACCTGTATGTATTTTTAGTTGTTAAAATTGATTTATTACATGCAGTTTCTAGCATTAAAGGTTTGTTGTAGCGAGGACAGAAACAAGAATGTAAACAACAGGATATGCTGTTTGACACCTTTAACAGTTTAGCTACAAATTCATATTTATCAGTCTAACCGCTGTAAACACCTACAAACTTCACCAGTGCTGCAGTGTCTTATTTTAGAGAGCAGGCATGAGGTTCAGCTGTGTCCTCTTCATTTTCTATCTGATTCAGGCTCAAACTGCTGGGGCTACTCTGTCAGATAGTGTTTACAAAGCAGAGATAGAGCAAGTGCTATGATGCTGTGTTAGTAGCAAATTGCACTATTTGCGTGTAAATAGACACGTGAACATTTGACTTTACTCGCTTCATTTGCCCGTACAAATTCGCTTCATTTGTGCGCACCAATCGGCTTCATTCGTGCATACAAATTCCCTTGAGAACAGACGCAGATTCGCATGATGACCAGGGCTTCTGTCTATGGCCTGGTGACTCAAGCTTTATTGCTAAATGGCTTACGGATTTTACAAAGAAAATAACTGTTATGTGCTTTGTGAAGGCTGAAAAGCCGTGTCTGAGTTCACTAGATTCTTTCAGAGGTGCACCCAGGTCTATGAATTCATTAACTCCTCCAGAAACTTAACCTGGATGATGGAAGCTTTCAGCAGTGCTTCTGACTGAGCCCAGCCCAGTTTGATGAGCTGTTGTCGGTGTTGGCAGGAGGATTTTCCCCCAGGACACCAATAACAGGCGCTACGTCATAATCACACCCTTACAAGAGCAAGCTCCTGATTGGTTAACGCGCCGTGAATGTCCGCTAAAGTTCAGATTTCTTCGAACTGGAGCGATTCGGATGATTTGTGCGTTAAGCGCGTCAAACACTCAATTCGCGCCGTGCCATTCGCGTCATTCGAGCCGCAGGATGCCTATTCGTGCCTTTGCATTGACTTGGCATGTAAATCACTCGTGTTTGACACTTCTACCGCGTCTGGTGTGAACGCAGCATTAGAGGTTTGATGCTTTCCTGGTGACGTGGAGCCGATCTATGAAATCACAGCACATTATGTAAGCTGACCCATCAGAGCCTCTTAAGGGCGGCCTTTCGGAGGAACTAGGGAATATAACAGTCATTTTCATGTTAGCTGAGTAGCTGTATATAAACAAAATAACGTGATTTTTTTTACAAATAAAGCATGAAGACACAATGGGTTACATATAAACACAACATATAAACACAACCAAGCCTTAAAAATACACCCTGGACCACCCCTTTAAGATTGTTTTAGTACTCTGTTGACAGATATACAAGATTGTGTGTAGACATTATATATAAGTTAAAACATACGCTGCGTCCGAAATCGCATACTTCCATACTATACAGTATGATAAAATCAGTATGTGTGCCGAGTAGTAAGTCCGAATTCTTAGAATTCGAAAATCAGTATGCGAGAAGTACCCGGATGACTTACTACTTCCGGCGAGATTCTGAAGTGCGCATCCCATGCACCCTGCGCTATCCCATGATGCCCCGCGAGAGAATTCATGAATGGGAGTGAAGCGACGCAACTGACGCAGGTAGGTCACGTGACCGTGACAAAATGGCAGATGTAGTATGTCCGAATTCCATTCATACTTCTCACATTCATACTATACAGAACGTACTTTTATAACGACCGAGTAGTACGTTTAAATTCAAAAGCAGTACATACTGAGTAGTAGGCGGTTTCGGACGCAGCCATATAGTCTGACACAGACCATTTTTTGTTGCACACACTATTTTGACTATCGCTGCCTTTCATTAGACTAAAATGTATAATGCTGAAAGAAATGAAAAATTAGCAACAAAATAAGGACATTATGTAAATTAACACAAAAAAATGTTTTTGATCAAACACTAAAATAGAAAAATAAGAAAAAAATTAATGAACAACAAAAAAAAAAGATAAATGCACAAGACAACAGCAATTGATTCTTTGGATCTGTTGGGAGGAAAAAACAACCAAATTCTGATCGCATGGTGCCTTAAAACCTTAAAAGACCAACTAAAATGTAAAAGTTAATTATTTTAAAAAAGCCTTAAAATGCACAACTAATTACCAGCTAAAAAAGAGAAATTCTATTTAGCCTGAGACTGAGATAATGACACAAATATAACGCTCAAGACCGATATTTCAAAACTTCATCATGACTGGCAAAAACTTTTCATCGTTTTCTCACGAGAGCTGTTTATTTTCTAAACAATCATTCACATTGAAAACAGTGTTTTCAATTATAACAATTTGCTTTATCCCCCATAACCTTATTTAGACATTTGTCTCTGATGCTTCTCTTGTTTTCTGCATCAGCAGCGAATGCATCCATAAGCACTAAAATCTCCACATGGGACTGAACAACAAACAAACCACATCTGTTCCCCGTTTGAAACTGCGAAGTTAGTGTTCATGGTGCCGGCCTAACATGATGGGCAACGACGCCTATTTCAGGAGGACAAAAATAATATTACAGAGCTTTGGTAAACATGGCTGCAGGGACTCTGGCTCTTTTAGTGCTGCTACTAAACAAACCTTCCTTCTGTTCCTTTTCCCGCCTTTCCACTCATAAGAGCACTACTCATTACTGCCACACAGAATGTAAAGTGACCTCTTACACAAACCCGGCTTCAAGAGTTGTGTACCAAGCAGAGGAAAAGCTAATTTTCTGTGTTTTAAGAGGGAAAGAGAAAGAGTCAATAGATGAGTTGGCAATAGAGGAAAGGTGAAAAAATGGCCACCAAAAGGTTTATTTGAGCCTTCTGAGGAAGTCGCCTAAATGACACTATACAGGCAAAAATCACTGAAATTTCACCTGTTAGTTCTGTTTGGAAGGTCAAAAAATGACAAACTTCACCTTAAGATCAACTCTGACCTACGTATAACTCTATTACAGATTACAGGCCCATGACTTTGAAGGTCAGTAGTGTCGGACAGCATCCAGCTGCATGTGCATAAACATGTCATTGAGAGGAAGCAGAAACGGTCTGGGGTGGTCATGAGGATGTTACATTGATAGTGCAAATCATAATCTAACTTGTTGACTAATTCTGGTCACTGTAAAGCTTTAGATGTTAGGAATGTGAAGGAGATATTTTCAAACATTCGTATCTGGGAGAATGAGTCACAGATCAACAGTCAGAAAGAGAAAGACGGAGAAAATTTCGTTTACACAAATCACCAATTCGGTTTAAGGTGAAATTTTGGTAACCTGATTTTTTAAGGACAGTTTCCCTTAAATATCATAATTTATTCAACTTCCAATTGAGTTTCTTCTATCAAACACAAAAGATGACATTCTGTATAATGTTGTATAGTTACTGACTTCCATAGTTTTTTTCCCCACCATGTATGTCAATAGTTATTAGTTTTCTGCATTCTTCAAAACATTTGAAACAGTAAATAGGTTTGGAACCAATTGAGAGTGGGTTCATTTTTGGGGGAACTATCCAGTTAACATTCATCCTTAGTGATCCTACACAAATGATCACAAGACACAAAATAGCATGCATTATTACAATTCTTTCATGACCAGGTGTTCAGATTTAATGGCTCAACACAACTTTCACAAAAGCGCTCAATGTGAAGCTTGAGTGCTGAGATGTACAAACCCATGTTGCAAGGCCAGCAGGAAAGCAAATGAACAGATATCAAAAATGATTTTGATTGTAATGTTTTATAATGTTTTGTAATGTTGTAATGTAATGTTTTACAATGCTTATGTGTTAGTTGAGTAGACGGAGAGTCTCTTATAGTCTCTTATAGCTGTTGGAATTCATGCAACCACTTGAGTATTGACATTATGAAAGCCATCCAATCTAATTGGTTTCCAGGCTACCTCAAGTAGTGGCCAGAAGTGGAAAAACACACCATTTGAGTCCTTTTTAACCTGTTTTGCATTTTCCGCTTATGATAGAATTGATGAAACAGCAACTTAAAGAGCCCATATTATGGATTTTTGAAAAAGACCTTCCATGCAGTGTGTTACACAGCTCTAAGTAAAGTAAAATGTCCAGCTAAGGCTTAAATCTGAAAGTGCAAAGTGTTTAAAACGATTGTTTCATATATAAAAGAGTCGACTCATTGTTGTTTAAATGAATCGTTATTAGAACGAGTCTTTAGCCGTTTCGGCTTGACGTCAACGCGAAACATAATAGTTGCGCGCGCAGACCCGGGAAATTTGAACTGCCCGGCCCCGCCCACAGACAGGAAGGAAAAGTGGAAGACAACAAGCACTGTATTGCAGTAAGTGTTGTAGCATAACCAGCGGGGCAGCAGTGACGTGTGATCTGAGTAATATCTAAGTAAATCTTTATACTGTTTGATGGCAGTATAAAGATTTAGAGAGAACTTATTGACAGCTTTTGCAGTATTGGTTTTCGCGTTTTGCTCTTTGTAGACGATCCCTAAGGATCGGTCTCTCTGCCGCCTGTACAGAGTTTAATATAAAGCGTCCAGCGCGTAGGCAAAGCTCATTTTTAGGAAAATAAGGTTGTAGGTGATTGTATACATTGCGACGGTTGAAAAGAGGTGCTATTTGTGTAGGAACAATGTTTCGGTCGTGAGTTATTGATCCGGAAAACACGACTGCTGCTAACTTTACTAAACTTATCGGCATTCCGGTTAAATCATGACCCGCAGACGCTATGCTCTGAAGTGCGAGGGAAAAGCTGTGTTATTTTCCCTACCTGGAAATCTCTTTTCCCTACCTGGAGTGGTTGAGGTTTATTTTTGGTAAAATACCTGAGAATTAATACCTCCGTCAGCTGAGGAAGTTCAACCTGCCACAGGAGCTGCTCGTGCAGTTCTACTCAGCTGTCATCCAGTCCATCCTCTGCACTTCAATCACCGTCTGGTTCGCCTCAGCAGCCAAATCTGACCTCCGTAGACTCCAGCGAATAGTCCGGACTGCTGAACGAATAACTGGCACTACCCTTCCTACACTTCAAGAACTGTACTCTTCCACAGTGAGTAAAAGGGCTCGCAAAATCACCCTGGACGCCTCGCACCCAGCACACTTCCTGTTTGAACTGTTACCGTCTGGCCGGCGCTACAGAACACTGAGCACAAAAACTGCCAGACACAGGAATAGTTTCTTTCCTCAGGCCATCTACCTCATGAACAGTTAATATTTCTCCTATTGTGCAGTAAATGTGCAATACTTTCTCACACGCACTTGTACACAGCACCTAATAATAATATACAATGCAATACTTTTCCTTACGCATTTGTACACAGCACCTTATAACAACATATAATGCAATACTTACTCTTTTGCACGCAGCACCTTATAACCTGTATATTTATAACAAATCTGTACATACATTTCAACATCCAGATCGTTGGACTGCATCTCTGTTTAATGTCTATTGTCTTTTATAATATTTATTCTGTGTTGTCACTATGTCACTTTATGTACACTGGAAGCTTCTGTAGCCAAAGCAAATTCCTTGTGTGTGTGAAGCACACTTGGCAATAAAACTGATTCTGATTCTGATTCTGATTCTGAATTACATCCCCAACACGGTGCTGTGTTCACGTCATCTCTCTGAAGAGAGCTACACAAATCTACCAGCTTACGACGCGGGATTTGTTGCACGGTTGTTGTTAAAGGATGGATCAATACCCAGTTTATTTGGACGTGCGTGTTCTTCCAGTCGTGTTGACTGTAACAAGGTAAATATGGATGTAGTTGTCTGTATTGTGTTTGCTCCGTGCAGCATGTAGCGGTAGCCATTTAGCTTACTGCCGAATGAAACTATTTGTTGGCTTACAATAGTCCATGAAGTGTTAATTATTACTGAATGTTTGTTGTTATGATGAATAATGTAGCAATACGCTGTTGTACAAAAGCAGTGATTTGTTTTCAATATGTTCTGACATTGGGCTGCCGTCACGTAAAGGACGTGACGTGGTGACGTGACGGAAAGGAGGTGCTTGGGGAAAAAGACTCGCTCAGACGATTCATATGGAGTCGGTGGAAAAATGAGGTAAAAATAAATAGATATTATAAGACATCGAAAGTGTTTTTTAACCTTGCATACATATCATCCTGTTGTTTGGGACTTCAAAAAGTGAAATTTAACCGTTCTCAACCCACCATATGGGCTCTTTAATACCAGAAGTAAACAGGCCTTCGTTAAGGTCACCAAACTCAAAAACTAAAAATAATAAAATAAAAAATTTATCTGAAACTTTTCACTTTTCATTTCAACCGGTTCCACATAAATGAGTTAGGTTGCATTTTAGTAAACTTGTCAATATTACTTTAACATGGTTTACTTTTCTTATATAAACTAATCTTAATCTGTTAAAGGTGCAGTAGGTGATTGTCTTCAGAAACATTTTTGTTGAGCTGGTTGAAGGTCTCTTGCAGTCCAATAGTAATTATTAAAGTAAATGATCTAAAATGTATTTATATGTAATTTTATATTCTGGGTAAGGCATAAAACTAAAAAATGTTGGAGTGAGTTTTGCATGCTGGAGGAAGGATGACACCATGGCTGAAGTATTTCTGTTAGACAGGTAATGTTATGTGTTAAAAATCTTTTAGCCACGCAGAGCTGATGCAGATTGTGTTGTTTTATGAATGGGTTATATACACAGAAGTGTTGTTCAGCCGTTGAAATCTCCCAGCGACAGATTGATGTGACTATTTTCAGTTTCAGCATCAATATTGTAGATTATTATTTAGTAGTTAGTTAGTATTTTTAAGGCTTGGTTGTGTTTATAAGATGCAAAGCAATATGTGCTCATGCTTCATTTGTGAAAAATCATGTTCTTTTTTTCATAAATCTTACTTTGATTATATACAGTTACTCAGCTAACATGAAAACCACAGTCACCAGAAAGCATCCTGCTATAACATTACAGCACATCTGGCCACGCCCCTTCACTGCGCAGGGTGTATGCTTGTAACCTGAAGGGTTTATGACATCATTAACCCGGATGTATTTTTTTTGTAGTCCCCAAACTTCATTTTCTGTAGGCTTTGCTAAGCGAACTCTGCAAAGGCCAATGTCTCCCTTTGCATTGAACTTTCAGCGGCTTACATTCAGAGATGTCGTTTGTTCACACATCTACATTACACATCAACTAAAGTTTAAAATATGATATCGTAGTAGACCACCTCTTTAACAACTTAATAGTGCAATTACAGGGTGTGAAAGTTTTTAAGTTTGACATTTTTGAAAACAACAACAACAACAACAACAACAAATGTTTATGCTCACACTATGGTTACATTTAATCAAAAATATAGTATTTTACAAAAAAAATAGTCACTTAAAAAATTGCTCAAATTTTCTAAAGCAAAAGTTCTAAAGTAAAAACTGCTTGTAATGTGTTCTTTTGTTCCTACATGGGCAGCAGAAACTTTTGTTTTAGTTCAAAATGGTTTATAAAACAACCAATCAATCATCTGTGACATACAACTACAGGTATAGACACCATGAAAATACATCCATCATGAACAGCAATTAATCAGCAGACACCAACACATTTCCAGTCAGCATGGATTAAAATAAAATACCCTCTTCGTTCCACCACCATCCCCCTGAAATGATTATGAGGCAGCTCAACAATCAATAAAGGTCATCTAAATAAACGGTTTCAATAAATATCATTGATCCATATCTTTAATACCATCCTGTACTCACAAAATCAATCAATAGTAATAATGCGAGTCCATAAAAAGTGTTTGTAAATAATTCAGCATACAAATGAGGCACAAACGTAATATGCAGACTGGGTGTGTTTCCTTAAGCAATTTTCTTGGCATAACCTCACTGGAAGATATCACCAAGTGCTCTAAATTTAAATGTCAGGCTCTATGCGGAGTGCAGTCATGTGTCACAACAACAAACCCCCACCAGGGGCAAGTCATTGTTTTTATTTCATGTCAGAAGGTTGAGCGCATAATCTAGAACCCCTCTAACTAAGATAGTAAAAATAATAAAAATAAAACAAATTGAATGATAGGCCATTTTCTATGCTTTTTTATCATTTTTTTTTGTTAATCTCCAATTGTTCCAAAAGCTGTTTTGAGCAACAACAAACACTGCATTATTTGTAGAGCGACAAACAAAGATTATATGATGACATATTACAAGTTAAAAAGAACTGTGTAGTTTTGGGAACACACAGATTCAGGCTCATGTCTAGAGAGAAAAGGCCACTGGATCTGAACTTAAAGGTCGTTTCCTCCAGCAACATAATGTGGAAACGGTCCACCAACAAGACTTCCGAGAGCAAACAAGCAGCTCAGCAGAATAAAGGTTTTCGGTCAACAGAAAGCAAAAGTTGTTCTCCAAAAGAGAGATCGGGTTGTGGTTGATCGTCAACTATGAAACTCCTGCAGATCTAAACTGTCCTGTAAGGGCCAATAACAGCCAAAGTTGAAGATTAAGTATCAAAAGAAAGAAAATAAAATCAACAGACCACCCAAATCAAGCCTTCAAACCACTGATGGAAAGCGTACATGGAAAAACTGAGCATGATAGAGAAGATGGAGAAAATAAAAATGGAAAATTGAGGTTGCTGAAATGCTGCAAACTGTAATATAACAACGATTATCTGACATCAGTTTTCTTTTATTATTCAGTGTGTTTTCGTCATAATAACCAATGCCAAATTGAACCGTTATATTTCAGGTTGTCCTTATGTCATATTTATTGATTTAATCCATCATCATGTGCAAAACTGCACAAACAGTTCAACATAAAAATATAACACTTGAAAGCCTGAGCTTCTAAAATCAAACCAAAAATTATTTACCCTTAAAACGCTAAAGAAATGTTTTTCACCAAGATTGCAATTAGTTGAAACCATAATAAATACAAGCAAAAGTAATATTACTGCAATTTAAAGTATTACTTATTTTCACATTTACAGTAAGTCATTTAGCAGACACTTTTGTTGCATTTCAACAAGACAAGGCAAAACACTCATAAAGTTATTTATACAAAAGGAACTGTTTGTACTCAGAGAATTAAGTGCTAGAGTTGGGCGGGGGGTATTTTATTTATTTAAAAAAATAATAATTTGATGGTTTGTCAAGTCTACGCCACATGGTTATTTTCTCACATTTTAAAACTATTCCTAAGATGCTAAAAATTGATTTTTTAGCAGCGATTAATGCAGTCCTTACATCATATGTCAAGATCCTTCACAAATTTGAAACATCAACTAAGCTAACATTTCTTAATATTATGAATGTTGGAAACGAACAACTGTGCTGCTTAATATTTAATTAAAGAAGTTCTTCAAAATGAAATATTTAGTAATCAAGTATTAAAGATTATTTATTTTAAAGACAAGTATTTTGTAGGAGTGCAAGTGCCTATCATTCAATACAGTTTACCCATCTTAATAAAGCACAACCTGTGTAAACAAACTAAAATAATACACTTTATTATTTGGTTGATGGATCATCATGATTCAAGGTCAATTGAAATTAAAAAATAGAGATTTTTTAGATGTTAGCTTCAGTCTGTTAGTTTTAAGAATATCTATAAGCTAGTGTGCTCCAAACAGTGACAAAATTCGAATTTTGAAAATATATAACCGATATAAACATCCAAAGCCTGCAGTTTGTCACTTCTGCCTAACTGGATCAATGATTTTGTCACCTCATACTTCAGTTTTTCATCCAATCTTCTGACCAATCAAATGCTCTCTAGTATCTGACATGCCTCGTCCCCTTCAAGACGCTTTTCATTTGATGTGCTGAACCACTCAATTGGCATAGCTGTGATAACACAAAACGCTATTGGCTGTTGTTGTTTTTTTTTTAAAGGGGAGGAGCTACACTATGTCTCTATGTCAAACACCAAATAAAAAACGTTTCAATGCAGTTTACAGGACCATGAAAGAAACAAACTTTATACAACAAAGGGCTACCATTATAAAGCTAAACAATTAGAACTGCATGAGAGATTTCAAAGTATCTGAAGTGTACCAAAGCCATTTTAGACAGCAAGAATTACTATCTCGCCCTGCAAAAAGCTCTAAATTCCATGAATACCTGCCTCCTGTCCTTTCTCAACTCTCGTCGAAAAAAAAAAACAAGCGTTGACATCAAAATCCCCCAGGAAACCATGTCACACTGTAAACACATTTTCATAAAAACAGTGTGATGTTTTTGTTGTAAGCATTTGAAAAGAGCAGCAAGAAACACAATAGAAAGTCTTTTGATCCCGCTGCTGCCCGTCCAACACAGGAAAGGAGGGGACGCACTCGCTTTCTAGACATTTCTATTGTTTTTCTGATCCCTCTGTCTCTCTTGAAAAATTACTCGCATTATTTTACGAGTAACACTTGAAAGCGCTCTCAAACACACAATAGGCTTTGTCAAACTACCAGAGGCAGGTTATGAAGGTTTTTTTTAGCAATTTTCCTGAATCAAAAGGCTTGCTAATTGCTAGTTTTGAGTAGACACAAAAATCACTGCATTTTAGATCATGCATGCATGAAGAGATAGGCTAATATTTTTTTAAAAGCCTACTCTGATGATGATTTGTGTTATTTAAACCTCTGTTGCAAAGTGACCCCCACTGCTGACAATTCTCTCTGAATGAACAATATGAAAAAGTTTATTCTACTTTATCAGATAAGAATTTATTAATCAGGTTTATTATGTTCCACTTTATTAAATAAACCAATAAATAAATAAAAATCGTGATCAAAAGTAATCAAAATGTGCATCTGCAATAGTAGCATTGCATAATGTGCAATGTTGAGCTGAGATTATGGTTGACCACGTCCAAATGCCACGAGTTACTGTACAGTTTAACCGCAATGGAGTTAAAGTTTATTATTTGCATGTTTTAGGAGGGATTAAATTAGGGTTGTGCAATATGGACAAAAATAATCATGTTGCATTTTTTTGAAAGAATAATAACATGGTATTAAGTTTAATAAATAAAACTAGTCGAATTGTCGTTAAAAAAAAGACAACATAAAATAAATTATGATCAACTAACCTTAACTCCATTTAAAAACATACTGTACACAGAAGTACTAACTGCTTGATAAACAAAACTGTAATAAATCGTCTTAAAAAAAAACAACATGAAAAAATAAAGATTAACTAACCTCAATTCCAGTCATAACAATAAATAAAAAGTAACGTAAATCTAAACCACCTATTAGGTTCTCCCGCTTAACTTTGTTATGGTCGGAGTGAGCTCTGATTGGTTAACATATTAAATCATGCACACAAGAACGTGAACAAAAATCTAAATAAATAGATAAAATTGCAGCATTACACGGTTTAGAAATTGCATGTGCTTAAACCACAATATTTTTTTTTGCGATTGCGATAAATTGCACAGCCCTAGATTAAATCAAGAAATTACAACATTTGCAACTAGAATAAAGACACATTTGTTTAATTGTTTATACACTAAAAACTAGCCAATGTTATTTTACATTTAATCTTGAATACTGTTTGACTCCTCAGAAAACCACACAGCACTGTTTATTTCATCTTTATCTTTGCTCTACAGTGTTTATCTATGTTTTTATTTTTTATCTATGTTTTATTATATTTTATGCATTATCCATTCCCTTACAAAAGCTCCCTAATTAGTCTAAAAATACAGCTACACAAGTCATTTGGAGAAATTCAATTCATATCGCAATATATATTGCAGAAAAACTAAATATTGCAATGGCAGATTGTTCCAATATCATGCGGCCCTAATTTTAATTATTTGCTAAATAAAGCTTATATAAAATGAAACATAAACTTCAAAAAAGCACAAGGGATACTAAATTAAATAACAAAAGTGATTAAGATTACTAAAACTTTAACGAAAATGAATTGGAGAACCATGCATGCTGGCAATACATCCAATTGTGATCACAAGTTTGCGATTCAGGACTCAACAATAAGGTCTGCCCGATGGCCGTGCGAGATGTTCGGGGCAGTAGACAAGATCGTTACTGGCCCAATCAGACCAGTGCTGCCCTGTCACTTAAGTTTAACGTGCCTACAACTATTTGTCAACTGCGTGCAAATACAGTCTTAGAATCGATAACAGTATGTGCTTTAAAGCCTTTAAATGCCATCTTTTCTGTTAAGTCATAAACCCCAAACTGCTTTTCAGTTCCTCTTATCTGATTGGATTTTTTTCCGCAACTTAATAACAAGCAGTACAGCGAAGAGACGGCAACATGACGGCAACACCAAATTATGAGGCCAAAAGAAAACATTTGTTTCTAACGTCTTGAAGCAGACAATAAAAAAAATGAAGTGATGTTTTGCAGTTTGCCAAGTCATCCACCTTTTGTTTTGCAATAAAATAGCTGCACGTTTTCCATACTGCTACTTTTGTTTGCATAACACGTTTGCTCATAATACATTTATTAACATTTTTAAAATATTTTAATTCTAGATTCACATACATAAGATTCTGACGGTATGATAACCTTGGATAAAAATATCACGGTTTCACTGTATGACGGTATTGTGACTACTGCTCTAAAATATATTCTATTAAAGTGTCTGTGTAAAAAAAACACATTAGATTTTATTCTGAAAAACATTTTATAAATTCTAAAGCAGTAAACATGTCAGGCTAAATAATCCTTGACTTCTGCTGTCTTCATTTGTTTCAAAAACACAGATGTCTTTACAATTTAAAACTGGATCTTTGGATATATTTTCTGCTGGAGATACTGTTGTCCTAAAAACAACAACAACTAAAAAAAAAAGTAAATAAAAAAATCTTACACATTCCTTAAGAACGTTATTACAGAAAATATTGACTTTTCCAAACAGCGGTATACTTTGAAAACTATTATCGTCCCATGCCTATTTTTCACACATTATTTAAAATATGTTGCTAAGAAATAGCAATTAATGTTTTTTTAAGAAAACATCCTTAGTGCTGAACCCTGTGATTGTTTTTTTTATTTGAGAGTTGCTTTTTATAAGGTTTTACGCAGTTTCACAATGTAGACGAAATAGCAAAAATTATACAAAGTTAAAATTAGTGTTTACTTGAAAATAATTGTAATGCAAAAAAAGAAAAAGAAAAGAATTCCCAAATAGAAGCAACAACAACAACAACAAAGAAGCCCCTTCGACAATGCTTGAACAAATATGATTTTTTTTTGTTTTAAATACAGCATAAATATTTGAAAATCTATAGGGTGCATCTTGCATTAAAATCCATTCATTTTTGTTCAGCTTAGTCCCTTTTTTTTCAGGGGTCACCACAGTTGAATGAACTGCCAACTATTCCAGCATATGTTTTACACATCAGATGCCCTTCCGGCCGCAAGCCAGTACAGGAAAACACCCATACACTCTCGCACTCATTCACTATGACCAACTTAGTTTATTCAATTCACTTATAGCACATGTGTTTGCTTTGGACTGTGGGGCAAACCGAAGCACCCAGAGGAAACCCACATGAACACGGGAAGAACATGCAAACTCCACATAAAAAAATGCCAACTGGCCCGGCTGGGACTCGAACAAGCAACCTTCTTGCTGTGAGGCGACAGTGCTAACCACTGAGCCACCCTGCATAAAAATAAAACTAATTAATTTGTAAATATCTCTTTAACTCGCGTTCTAAAACAAAAACACAAATATGTAGCAAAGTTCCACTGTGCACCTGAAGTTCTTTGCACGCTCCAAAACTCAGCTTCTTGAGAAAAGTGTAAACATCACGACCTGCATATAGTGTGTATGCTGACCTTACAGAACCTTTCTCCTGTCGTCAAACATGAGCATCTGCCTTGAATGCTGACACCACAGAGAACGTGCAACATTAACAAATCATTGATATGTCTTCAAGTTATGTTTACCCTGAAGCTAAACAGGATCTCCATTTGTGTAGGTGTCCCTCAAAATAGCCCAGTCTGTTTGAACAGGATGACCCTCAGAATGCATGTACAGCAGATCAACAAAAAAAGAAAAAGAAAAACGGCTTGGCAGGCGAACCTCTAATTTATATTTAAGATGCTGAAAATATGAACATAAACATGTCAAAACCCCGAAGAGCAACTCAAAACAAAAAGTCACAGACAGCATCCTCTACAATTCATAAATATGTCTAAGGGCAGAGGTGGAGGTTTTTGTACACACCAAGAGACACACACACAATGTTAGACTTACTTATTGTACAATACAATTCCCAACCTAGCACATACAGAAAGTTTTTTGCCAACATTGCAGGATTCATTCAGTCCAGCTGATTAAATGGCCTTCTGTGTGTCTCATTCTACACTAAAATGTCAAGGCCTTCAGAGAGAAGAGTTAAAACCTTGAGACTGAACTTATTATAATGAGCTATCAGGGATCAAATTCTGTCGAACTTGGCATTCCTTGCGGTATGAAGATGAAACAGCTACACTTTCAGTTTTTGACTCAAACACCCACACAAGCTTATTCCTAAAATGACTGTGATATGTATATATGCCTATTAAACCTCTGACAAGAATCATCATAAATATTCTAATATGCATTTTTATTGCTACTAATCCAGAGCTCAGCAATTGTCATATACACAAAAAAGTATTTTTTGCTGCTTGTTCAAACTACTTACTTAAAATGAGCTGAATCAACACAATTCTTGAAGTTTTTGAGACAACTTAATGTTTTATGTTTAATCCACTTAAATTAGTAAAAAAATAGGCAAGTTAACTTAATCGATTTGTGTTGGGACAGCATAAAGGAATTGTGTGGAATCTCGCTTTTTTTTTACAGTGTAGTTATTATTGGCTTTAGATCTCCGTCTTCTTAAACACTCAGTAGGTATGGAGCCAGATCAGTCTCAAAATTTACAAAATAACATTCATACATGCACTACAAAATTCACATTTACAAAATCCAATTTGTAAATTCAAAACACAATCCATAAATACTAAACACACAATTTGTGAATTCACAAGTAAAAATAATAAATATTTTGCCAAACGAATTGGATTTGAGTACTTCTGTATTGTGGTATTTTCAGAATTGGATTTTGTAAATGTGAATTGTGTTGTGGATGTGTTAATTATATTATAGTTATTTTTGAGACTGATCTGGCTCCATAGTAAAACTGGGTGGAATATTGTAAATCGCTGAAAAATTTGTGAACTATAATGTTTTTATTCTGTGTATAATTCACGATACTATCTGAGGGAAGCACTGAATGGACATTGTAATATCAGGTCAGCAATCTGAGGTGGAATTTTACCTATGATCAATTTAAAATCTGTGGTTTTGGATTACCGACTCGATATTGCAAATAGGAGTACAGAACAACAATATTGACCTTATTCTTCACATAAAAGCAGGTGCAGCCTTTGGAATCTTTTTGGTTCGAGACTTCCAGTCTCATTCAGTTCTGTTATTATTATTTTTCTTTGTTAAAAATGGCTCGTTCTGCTGCTTGATGTTGCCAACGGATCTTTTTTTATTATATGAATCTAGTTTTTATGTATAGTCATAACCACAGTTGTGTGTAGAGCAAACTGTTTGATTGTTTAGAGCCAATTTTTATTCCTTGTCATTTCATTCTGAATAGTTCAGCTGAAAGTTCTGAAACCCTAGTTTCAGAAAAGTTCTAAATCACAAAAACAATCGCACTTCCACATTGCAGAATAAGGTCAATATCCCGCAGTAAGTAGTGCATGTTACAGCCTCTGCTGATTAACAGTTTTCCCCAGGTCCTAATGCCAGTTACTCAACGGATTCAGATGAGACTAAAGAAATGACAAATAACTTAAAATAAACATGTCATAAAATGCTTAGTCTTGTTAGATATATTGGTAAGACTATGTGGGGAAAAAAGGACTGACCTATTGATAAAATAAAAAAAATTATACATTTTATTGATACACTAATAAAATTGTATGAAAGTCTGATTTTAATATATTGAGAGCACAAACACATACAGGAAATAAAAATCTCAAATTCTGTAAAACTCAGAAATGAACACTTCTAAATCAAAAACACAAATAAAAAAAAGATGTTGTAACGTAATGTGTATTTATATAGCACATACACCCAAAGGGGGTGTCTCCACACCACCACCAGTGTGCAGCATCCACTTGGATGATAGGATGAGTGGAGAGACTGATAGAGCCAATTCGGTGGATGGGGATGATTGGGAGGCCATGATGGTTAAGGGCCAATGGAGGGAATTTAGCCAGGACACCGGGTTACACCCCTGCTCTTTTACAAGAAGTGCCATTTGATTTTTAATGACCACAGAGAGTCAAGACGTTGGTTTAATGGCCCGTTTCCACTGAGTGGTATGGTACGGGTCGGTACACTTTTAAGGCCATTTCCACTGTCTAAAAGCGTACCGAACCAAACCTTATCACTTTTTCGACACCCTTTGCAAAGGGCACCAAGGGTACCAAAGAGTGACCAAAAGGCGGAGCTAGACGCGCAGCTGAACGCCATTGGTTTACAGAGACACGTCATTTGCTCGCGCAACAAGCCAGAATGAAAACAAAGGACCCGACATGTTTAATACACAGCCGAGAGACAATACATCGACATAATATAAACATATAACAACGCGTCATGGTCCACCCGAGCTCAAACAAACCTTGTCGTCATCTTGAACAGTCACAAAGCCAAGAAGAAGAGCAGATTCTTATGGGTTACAAGCCCATCTAAGCGCGAGCGCGAGTGGTTCCGCTTTGTCGCTTGCGCTCGCGTATGCGTCAATATTTGAAATAACAAACTACTTAACCTGTACTATTATAAACTCGGAATTATGGAATTACTCTCCAACAAGAGGCCAGATGTACTGGTGAAGATTAAAGACACAGATGAGAGGTTCGCACTGCCTGTGGGCTAGATTTCGTATTGTTTTTGAACCTAAATAAGGCTCAAATGTTTGCTTTGTGTAGTTTTTCTGTAATTGTTAACATTGGAGACTGTGTGGGGCTGTATGTGTTCATATGTGCTGCAGTTATTTATTTGTTTTATATAACCGCGGACTGTAGGCTATTTCGCATCATTGATCTAGTTATAATCAGATCATTTTCAGTCAGTAATGAACATTTATACACCAGTGGTAATGTGTATAATAAAGCCTCTGTTTTGTGAGAAACGATTGTCGTATGATTTGTGAATGACCCATAAAGCTTTATTGTAAACATTTCCTAGAGCGAAAATGACGCTGACTGAAACTTTCTGTCATACACCACGCCCACCAAAAGAGTACCCTTTTGCAGTGGAAACGCAAGCCTGATAAAGGTGACCCGTACCGACCCGTACCGTACTGTACCACTCAGTGGAAACGGGCCATAACATCTCATCTAAAAGACGGCGCCCACTAACAGCATGGTGTCCCCTACACTTTTATTGGGGCATTAAGCCTGGTTTTTACTTTTGAGTCAACTGATTGCTGTGACTCACAGCGCATGCAATGTACGTTGTCGTATATTTATACTTCTGCACGCTGTATGAGCTGCTCTGCAATAACACTTCCGAAACGTTCCACTGTGTCGAGTTTCTTCGCCGTTGTTTTGTTTTTATGAATGCTACCTTAACATTCAAGTGGCCCAAACTTGCTCGCTTTAAGGGGGGAACAAGCGGCCGGCAGAACTTGACGCAGAAGTATAAATCAGCCTTTAGGACTCACACAGACCACAGGTTGAGCGCCCCCTGCTGGCCTCGACTAACACCACTTCCAGCAGCAACCTAGTTTTCCCATGTGGTCGCCCATCCAGGTAAAGACCAGGCTCAGCCCTGCTTATCTTCAGTGAGTAACCGTTCTTGGCTTGTAGGGTGACATCGCTGTGGTGTTGACATCAGCTCAGCCAAAAGGAGTTTGAAAAAAATCTGCAAAAATACAATGTGCAACCCTACTACATTTAACCAAATATAATGAAAAAAGGGTCATTTTCATTTCTGAAGCATTTACATTTGTTGATTTTCTTGAATTCTTTATTTTATGGTGAAATATTTAGTTGAAATAAAACTACTTGTACTGTGAAAAAGAAGTTTAGTCACAGTGCCTACCACTTCCACACATATTCGGTATTTCTGTGTTTTCAATATTCTAATTATCACTGAAATACTAAGGAGAACAAATTATACAAATAATAGTGTCTACAGTTGCAATCAAAATTAAGTAAATCAAGTTTTGAAAGTATGCGTCAAATGAAGGCTCTATCAAAACACTGTTACACAAATAGGCGGCCAACCGTTATTGGATTATTGACTCATAATGGAAACGTGATTTGTTTTACTCACAACACATCCCACAACAATCATATGTTAGGTCAGTAAGTGGGAAGTATGTGGTCTTTTGGGGCTGTTTGATTTCACTGTAACACGTGAGTGTTTAAACTACAAAAGCAATCCAATCTAATGTGATCCACATCTGTAAGTGGTAAAAGTGGACAAGCTCAAATCTTTATATTTTTTCAGAGGCCTGTATTTAGTGCCACCCACTTGTGATCAGACTAGGGTTGTCATGACACTGGAATTTGACACCAATTGGTACTGGAATTTAAAAAATGTCCATTTCCGGCGAACATTTGAGCACGTTCTTAAATGCAGCTGATTTACTATTGTATTCACATGCTCAACAGAAATGACTGTGATTGGCCGTGAACGTCATCAGTTCACCTCACTGCTGTCTACTCAGTGTAACCAAAGATACAGGGAAACTGGAGCGTTTCAAAGTCACGTCAATCAGCTGGTTTGTATATAAGCTGACATACAAGTGATCCGCTGATAAATCGCAGCTTTAAAATGCTCCAGTGTCACTGTATTTGATTTTACATTCAGTAAACAGCGGTGAGTTCAGTGAACTGATGACCTTCACGGCCAATCATAGTCATAGGCCAAACATGTGAACACAATGGCAAATCAGCAGTGTTTAAGAACACGCTCAACAGCGCTCAAACATTGGTGGGAATCTGAAGTTTTTAAAAATACAGTATGAATTGGTATTCCAATTCGTTCCAATACGAATTCCAGTATCGTGACAACACTGGAACAGACTAAGGAAAAAAAGAAAAAGAAAAAAAAATCTGATATTGAAAGCAGAATAAAGAAAACGCAAGTGCATGTGTACTTGTTTCATTTACTTGACAAAAACGCATGTCTGAACTTTTTGGTGTGTGCTCAAAAACAAAACTGATACAGTGATTATTTGATTTCTATGAATGTCTATGCAAAAACCAATACTGAAATAACTGCACTAGCTTTGAGGGGTTTTTTTAAAAGAAATTTCGATAAAACGCACTGCAATTATCAAATATTGCAGTGAAGAATTATTACAAAACACTTTATTTCAAATATGTGCTGATGTATAGAAATCTTTCTTAAAGGGGTAGTTCTCCCAAAAGTAAACACTCGGTCATCCTTTATTCTCTTCACTTGTCACAAACCTGATTGATTGTCTTTTTTATGGTAAACACAAAATAATAAATTACTTCAAATAATTTGTGTTCAACATAAGAATGACACTTATAAAGGTTTGGAACCACTTAAGGCTTGACTTTTTTTGGGTGAACTGTCACTTTAAGCACCAAATATGCATATAAAATTTATTTCTGAAGGATTAATAAAGATACTAAAGACAAAAGTTATGATGCTGAAAATTCAGCTTTACCAACTCAGGAATAAGTAACAGAAAATTCATAAAAACAGAAATCAATCCTTTCACATGGTAATGTTTCAACATATTACTATTTTAAGATCAAACAAATGCAGCTTTGGTGAGCAAATAATTAAGAAATCATATTACAAACCTCAAAGCTCTGAACATAAAGCACTTGACAGGCCAAACACAATGAAAAAGAAATCAACTGAAATTTCAAAGCTTGAGAATTTTTTAAGCAACACAAAATAAATGACATCTCTAATTTCTCAGCTGTTTTGAAATACATGTGCAATCAAACATCTAATTCATGGATGAGGCAACATGACGAAAGACAGTAGAAATTCTGCAATATCCTCAATCCTTTGAAACTTTATGCACTTTTAGATCATTGTGCAATAACGTGACTCAAAATGCAATAATATTTACTAATTACTTCCACACAAATGTGGTGTTCCAACAACTTTTTTTTCATGAACAGAACAAATGTAAAATCTCTCCTATAGCACAAAGTGATTAAATAACATTAGGCAACAAGACACTTGCGACAGATGTGTGCAGTTAGAGTATACTACCTGGATACCACACACACGGAAAACATTGTTCAGAATCGGATGCAAAAAACACCCTGTCAAAGCCAGAGTTCTGCCTATAGAGAACAGATAAGAAAAAGGTGCCATTATATAAATGTCACACTCAAATCGTTTTAACTATTTCATTCATTAAAACTAATTGAGATGAGTCCTCTACAGTCCATCCAGTAGTTAGTGATTCAAGCACGAGTTTCCATGACAAACTTTGCAATCATAAAGGTCGAATCAAGTTCAGCTGTGATTACATCACAGAGTGAATTCAATCTGCTGTAATTCAGTGTTGCTTTGTTTGCAACAGGAACCGTTTTCAAAACAGAGTCATTTGCTTGAGAAAATTCAATCAAGCTCAGCCTTGAGAGCCACACTGGTACAGCACAAGCTCAGATTGTGGAGTCTGAGAAACACTGTGGCTTTTGACAGAGTTGATACATGGCCTTAAGATGGCTGACAGAGCCGCTTTTCATCAAGAAATACAGTCTCCAGGCTGACTCCACAAAATAAACAAGTGAAAGCCCTCAAAAGCTCAGATGAGAGACCGACAGATCTCCAAACAAGGCAGATTCTTCACTGACAATGTCCTTCAATTCTGTACAAAGTGAAATTTCCTGACAGGTTTTTATCTGCTAAAGGACCTGCAGCTCAAGTGAATAGTTTGTTCCAGCAAGTTCACGCTGTAAGAACACCGTGTTCATCACCAAGGACGAAAAACTGAATTAAAACAGTGCACTCTCTCTGAACATGACTAACTTGATCAGAAACCATACTAATCTACAGGGTTAGATTGTCTGACATGCTTTCACAACCAGGGGTAACGTGTTTGCCAAATAATGTCAGCAATGAGAAAGGAGTTGAACTCCATTCTAAGTTTAAAGGGAAGATCCTTCACTTGATTAACTAAACAACAAATCAATAAGCACTCACAGTATTGAGCTGTTTGTAATTTTTGTTTTGAATGAGTTTGTTATTTTAGTACAGAGCAATTCCATGCACATATCAACCTTGCCATGAAAAAAAAATTAAGTTGTAACCAAAATAGCGAAACCCTTTTAATTTTTTTGTGTATCCTTGTATTTTACCGTGCTGTACAAATACTCAAAAATGTCTCGTTCAATGTTTTCAAACGATTATATTTGATTTACCAAAGTCACACAATTGGAAATTTCACATCCGTCACATCCATAACGAAGCTTTTTTTCTCATAAATGCAAAAAATGTAAATTAAATTAAAATCAATCATGTTTGTTCTGTAAAGAGCCTTTATATTTGCACAGTTGGACTTTCAACTTCCAAATATAATTTTATTAAAGTATTTTTTGGAAATTCTAAATAGATAAATGACATAAGCAGTCAACGATTATTAAAGTAAAACATTGTTCACTGTCAATTAAATAGTGCTAATGTTGTTCTGAAGTCATAATTTCATGCGAATTCAGACCCAATGTTCAAAGTAGCTCGTCACAGATTGTTACTGGTCAAAATAGAACGAATGTGCGAATATTAAACCAACTTTACCCAATTTTTAATATTAATGTTATTAATGGTTTTAACTATAACCCTACATACAACACAGCATTCACGGAAAAGGTGATCAACCATGTCATTATGTCATTAATAAAAAAGGGCGAACAGTTATGTTCAGTGTAATTCAGAGAGTAAGATATGAACAACACTGAGGCCACAAATAAACTTCAGCTACTCTGAAGGAACCACAGTTTAACCACAGTTCCTCCGTCTTTGCTGAGGTATTTGGGTATCACACCTCAAAAAGCAACATAGACCAAACTATCAATTAAAAGGAGCATACTAATAGTATTACCCAATCTGTGACAGAGAATGGGTCTGGTGGCAGGTGGCAAAAGAGACATTTGAAACACTTTTAAAGGCTTTTTTGAATTTAACTCTGGGTAAAATGTTTAGTTTTGCGCTTGTCATTTTAAAAGAGATGCGAATCCCTTTAATGTTAAGTAGTTAAACAGTATCTTATTTAATGTCCTATTGAAGAATTCGCCTACATCGTGGATTACCTGAAGGGGAACATTTTGTGCGAACTATACCTTTAAGTCTAAATCCCGAATCCATGCTTGTTAAATATTATGAAATATTCATGACTTCTGTGGAAAGTTCCATGTGCTGAGATAAAGCCTAAAGCGAATCGTGCATAGTCAAATCCGGTAAATGTGTGTTTATAGTACATTTCGCAAGATTTACGACAAGCAGAGGGTATTAATGTGACTACACTTGAACAGACAAACAAAAGGGTATATAAAATGTCTTTTAATGTTAAATAACGCTTACTAACAGCCTTCTGTTTGAAATCTTACAACATGACTACTAACTAAAGGTGATGTAGAGACAGTTTAAAGGTTACCACAAGGTAGCCTAACTCGGGATTATGTTGAGCAGGGGTTAAAACTTGAAAATGTGAAAACCCCAACAGGTGCCTGTACAAAATGTTTTATGCTTGAGCCACATCCTGAGACTCAACAGGTAGGCAGGCCCACAGCTCATCAGCAGCACAGCAAAAATCATGGCAGTATAATAGTTGTGTGCATTGTCGGTTATCAACACTACACACAGCTTTACTGCTGATTGTACAGAGTCGGTTTTCAAGCACGTGCTTACCTGCAGTAAACGAGACAGTCCATATGATTTATTTCTTTATCTGAGCGGTGTCGCCTGTAATCCTCCCATAAATCCTTGATAGCGGTAACGGACAAAATAAAAACCACTGGGGCAAGAGCCAGCTCCGGTTGAAAAGCATTGACCACGGGCACGAAATTCAGCAAGGCTATGAAAACAAAATACACGTTGGCAAACCGGTGGAATTGCTCGAAGAGGTTCTTCGGTAGGAAGGAAAGCAGAGTGTATTTTGTGGTTTTGATCTTATTGTTTGCATAGTGTTTGTTAGGGTTATCCCCTCCTTTGGTATGGTCATACAAAATGTTGGCGTGGACAGTCCTTGTTTTGCTCTCCTTTTTGCTTTTCCTCCTTTTGTGCTTTTTCACTTTCCCACTTTTTGTTTCTCCAGACTCTCCAGTCTCTCGCGCCATACTTCGCCCCAAACTTTTGTCTCTTTTCCTTGAACAAATAAAAGATGGTATCTATGTAATCATGCTGATCCTCCTTGACGATGTAGGGCCGTCTGAAAAGTTCCTCACTCTGATTTATCGTCCTCACCCATCGCGTCAATCCTCTCCCTGTCTCTCGTTAGCACTGAAAACTTTTACAGCGGCATCTTTTTTCCTCTTACTAAGTTTGATGAAGATGCATTAAGGCAGGGCATGCGCATCGCAACATAAACAATCAGGATAAACCTATCTACCGCTATTGCTATGTTGAGTCCATCCGTATGAGTGCACTCTCGGTTCTGTGCGCAGGCCATGGTGAAACAATAAGCCAATCACGGGAGGTTACAAAATAACGTCACCTCCGACGCAAACAAAACTCCGCCTTCTAAGTGCCACGCATTACTATCGAAAAAAGTGGTTTATGTACAAAAATATGGTATCCTTTGCTTGTTTGATGATGCAGGAAATATTCTTTCGTATGAACAATTAATAACCTACCACTGTTTCCCAACTCATTCAAACGAATTTAATGAAGTGGGTAAAGCAATATCACCCGGTTCAGTTCACCTACTTAAAGTCACTGTAGATTTAACCCAAGGAGCTCAGTGAATATTCATTCTCCTTTGCCTTTACAAGGTGTTAGTCTGTTCTATAAGAAATGTAACAATGGGTTTGTGCGTTAAATTTTTCAATTTAAAAGAAACATTTCTTCCAGAGGAAAGTTTCACTAGAGGTCATTGGTTGAGATTATAGACTGGAATAGAACCTGTCTTTTACCTGGGGAATATTGCATTTCCAACAAGGCAAAAAATAAATAAATAAATAAATAAATAAAATTACCCTGTAAGTTCTAGTATTTCTAAGTTTTTGGACATCGACAGCTCCTGTTCTTTCTGCAAACAAGCAGAGGAGACACTAGTACATATGTCTTTTGATTGTCCAATATCCAAGCAATTTTTGTCACTCCTAAGTTCTCATATATTTGCTTCTGCCAATGCTGTGAATTGCTTTAGTCTAAAAGACATTATTTTTTATTATAATTACCCAAAAGCAAAATCCCAAAATTTTGTTTAGGATACTTTTAAGTGAGAACTTTTAAGTGAAAAATGCTCTGATTCAGTCTAATTTTGCTTAAACCTTTAACTACCCCACCAGGAAAATTTTTTGGATTGCATTTCCTATCTTCCAATGTCACTAGTTAACACACTCAATGCATTGTTTTCAACATATTCCATAATTTCTAAAATATTAACCTCTATAGTTGCTATGTCGGTTTATGGTAAACGTACCGGAATTAATACATCTGACAATCATAAAATATTAAGTGTAATACCAATTTATTTAAAAAAAAAACAATTAAAATGAAACATGTTTGAACACTAAATCATCTTTATTTTTTGAAGCATGCCATAAAATATTTCAGATTCTCACTTAACACAATTTCTTGTTTGTTTGTTGTTTTTGACAATAAAACCAAAATCAAGTGCAATGCAACAGAATTATGTTTGTTTGTTTGTTCGTTTTTGTAAATCAACAATGCTGTGTATCATTCTTTAAATGACTTTAACCATCATTATTTAAAACAGTCAAAATGTGGTCAACCATTCGGTAGAGCAGGCAGTTTTCCTCAAGCAAACCATTCAATGTTTCTTTAGCCAGACATTTTTGCTGTATCCAATACTGTATACACTCTTGGGTAATAATAATAATAAAAAAAAATACAATACGTATAACTTCAATACAATCTTGGAGAAATTAACCATGTTGTCACTGGTGTTTTAGTTGACTACCTTAAAAAAAGATTTAGTTTATTTTGTCACATACTGTTTTTATAATAGGATAGTAGCCTTGCCTGTGTGTTTTCAGATGCAGCCCTAATTATAAGCCAAAATCTAAAAACCAGATTCCCATTGGATATGCATGAAAATCAGATTTGGACTGACAGTCTGAACAAGATTTTAGTCTGGGTGTAGTGTTTCAGCAGAGCTGTCAAATTTCTGCAAGGTTTGTCACATAAGCAAGTGTTGTTGACTATGAAACAACATCAGAATGCAAAGTCCAAGCAAACTTACATACAAACTATGACAGCAACAGAGAGAAAGTTCTGAATGTATTCCATTTCGTTCAGGCTAAAAAAAGTTCTGCATATTGTTTGGAAACAACCTTCTGTAAATGTCAGAACATTAACAAGGAACATACATATATTGATTTATTTTTTACAAGCTGACAATGGCTGTTGACATGAACAAGTGCATTGAAAATATTTTTTTATAAAACAAACTGGCTTCCCAACTCTTAAACTCTCACATCGTAAGTTGGTTGGTAAACCTTAAATTCTTAATTATTTAGGCTTTTTCAATTAAAACATAAAAAGTTGACAAAATTAATTATTTTAGGTGTTACCAATTGAAGTAATTTTTAAAAGTTAAAGTAAAAGTGATCCAAGTGTTATTTTTGAGTCTACACTAAAAAAAACATCTAACTTTATTACTCAAGACTGTAAGAAATAAAAAAATACTTTTTAAAATTTAAGCAAAAATGTTGTAATTTTTGTTAATTTTTGTTAGGTATTTTTTTTTAAATTTTAGTTTTATCTAAAAATTGCTTTGTTTGTCTAATGCTACCAATTTCTATTCAATTTTCTACTATCTTTTTAATTAAAACTTAATTTAAAAAATGTATTAGATTCAATTAAACTTTAAATTTAACTTTAAGTTTAATTGAATTAAACGGTTTGTTCTATTCTTTTATGTATTACACAACAAAAAATTCTTATTTCTCTTTATTTTTTATCCATTTCACTGCACAGTATTCAAAGTATTTACATATTGTTGTTCTTTTGTTGCTTTGATTGCTTATATTGTCCTCAATTGTGAGTCATCTGCCAAATGATTACATTTCATTTCATTCATTTTCCTCCTGCTTAATCCCCTTTATTTATCCGGGGTCACCACAGTGGAATGAACCGCCAACTTATCCAGAATATGTTTTACACAGCAGATGCCCTTCCAGCTGCAACCCAGAACTGGGAAACATCCTTGCACATACATACACTACAGCCAGTTTACTTTATTCAATTCACCTAAAACGCTTGTCTTTGGACTGTGGCAGAAACCAGAGCACCCCAAGAGAACACGCAAGCTCCACACAGAAATCCAAATGACCCAGCTGGGACTTGAACCGGAAACCTTCTTGTTTGAGAAGAAGCAACTGGTGAGTAAAAGTGCTAAAAATATTTGTATATTGACATTTGACATGCAAATCGTTATATATACGTTTTAAATATCTCACAAAAAAAGCACCATTTTTCATCTTTATTTTGTTCTGTACTAGCGATGTTACATTAAAACTAAAGAAAATAAAACAGCAAATTGTGAGGTGTTGAAAATCTGGTGTAAGCCCCTGTAGTGTTATAGTGTTAAAATCCAAGTGTACGTTTACTGTTTTTAACACTGATGTGGGTTAGATGTTTAGCAGTGCGAATTTCTGGTGTTGCCTTTCCATGCTTTTCATCGGTGTTAATTGTTCAGATTTGAGAGATGATCTTGTGTTCAGTCAAATTACTGATATAATGGTACTGATACTGGTATTTTTTTTGCTGACTTGTGAATTTGAAACCATACACAGCCAGTGTACATTTTACACCACAAGCATTGAATTTAACACTTTTCTGGTGTCTATACAAATCCCAACAGCCAAGTGTCCAGGTTACACTTTCAAAAGTGTCGAATACATACACCTCTGCAGTATAAAATATATGCACTTTTGAAAGTGTAACCTGGACACTCTGGTGGGACTCATATAGACACCAGAAATGTGTTACATTTAACACCTGTGGTGTAAAATGTGCACTGGCAAATTTGCTGTGTGTCTTTAAACTTGCTCCTTCTGGTTAAAATATGAGAAAATATGGTCTGTGACTGTTTTGAGTTGTTTTCCTTAATCATTAACAGAATAGTTAATAAAGTGTTGCCAATATTAAACAAGATATATTTTTATTTCCTTGCAGTGTTGAAAATTTGACCTAAGAGTGAGACACTGAGTGGAGTTCATATGTTCCTTTGTGGTGTTAGTATTTTACACTATAAGAGTTTGCTAATGAACACTCTGAGTGTTGATAATGTTAACTCTTTCAAAAGTGTTATTTTAACACTTATAGTGGTTCCCAAAACTTCTGAGGGAGTGTTAATTTTAACTCTAAGGTAGTTAAATCTACTATCTAAAATTTGCAGTGTTTCTTCTGTTTATGTCATATCTTTACATTATTACAGGTACTATTTTGTTATACAAAACATATACAACATTTTCATAATTTTTAAAGTTATAATATGACATATTTTCATATTTTTTGTTTATGTATATTCATATTTTTTTGTTTATGTATCTCAAACAAAGTAAACAAACCACTTAAAACAGAGATTTATATATTGTTTACTACTGAACATTCTTTAGTGTGGTAGTAGTAGTGGAGTAAGTTTTAATGTTGGTTGCCTCCCCACAAGACTATTAAACCGACCACACCAAAAATGTGGATATTTCAGCGCAATTAAAAATAGCACACGAACCTTTCATGACACAGTGATCACACCAGATCTACGCCCTTGTTTGGTGGAGATTCCTTTAGCCTCAGAACTATTAATGTTTGTTATGTTTACTTTACCTCCGCAAACAAGTTCATCAGCTCTGCTTTGACTCAGGAGCCTGCAGAGAGACGAAAGCAATGTGCCGCCTGGTGCAGTTTAATAAATTCTATGATATGTTTATCCCTTGTTATCTTCTGATTAAATAACACCATCTGTCTTAAGAATGCAGAAAAACAACTTAGCATTAACCCTGTGTTTTAAGTGATCACCCACTGCTTTACAAACAGTAAACTGAGGATTATAATAACAATCGTTTCATGTGAGTTAAGAGGCTGTCATAAGCAAATACTTTGTAATTAAAATTATAAATAACAGAAATATACATTTGACCACCTCTATAATGGTTCATACCATTGTGAATGCATAATGGCATACACTTTTCTTGTAAAATAATTGTTTGTATCTACAAATAGCCTAAAAGTACAGTAACTATGTTCATGTTGTGTTTTAACAGACACCTGCTAGCACACAGAAGTTAAACAGTAAAAACATAATAAGTGTAATCATTCATTGTCATCAATTTATTGGTGCAGGAATGGGTCAAAAATAGGTCTTTGAGTTAATGAATGAGGGGTTGGGGAAGAGGATTAACAATGGACTAGGCATGGGCCAGTATAAGATTCTGACGGTATGATAACCTTGGATAAAAATATCACAGTTTCACGGTATGACGGTATTGTGATCACTGCTCTAAAATATAATATTTTAAAATGTCTGGCTAAAAAACAAAACCCTTTTCCCATTTGAATACAATATATTTTATATTGAGAAACATTCAAAATATTTTGGAGCAGTTAACATGTCAGGCCAAATAATTCAAGTGAATCATTGACTTCTGCTGTCTTCATTTGTTTAAAAAAAACACAGATTTCTTTACAATTTACACCTAAAAAAATGTAAATAAAAAATCTTACTCGTACCTCAGGAACAGTTTAGCAGAAAATTTTGGCGGTATGATAACCTTAACTTTTCCAAAGCGCAGTATACCTTGAAAACAGTTATCGTCCCATGCCTACAATGGACAGTATATTACAGTTTACCTAAACATTTTACTTGTTTTCTCATACAAAAGACCAATAAAAAGATTTCAAATATAACAATAGTTCCCTGAGAAACACACATCTGCTGAAATAGCTAATCAGCATACAATTCAATTCAATTCATCTTGATTTCTATAGCGCTTTTACAATGTACTGTAGATTGTGTCAAAGCAGCTTAACGTGCTGAGGAACAACCTTCACCAATTAACGAAAGTGAAGGAATAAAAACAAAACCTCAAGAGAACCAGGCTCTGTTGGGCATGACCGTTTCTCCTCTGGCCAAACTTCTTGTGCAGAGCTGCATTCTAGGTGCCAGAGGCTGGAGAACGCTAGACATATCCTTTAAAACACAGAAAACTTAAACAAGTTTGATTAATAAATGAAACATAATTGAATTAAATACACACATTTGGTTCATTGAAGCTTGTATAACGCAAACTTAAATTACCAAAAAGTTGTACAATTTGCACCCTGGATGTTAATTATAACTTGATTGCAGGAATAGTTGGGTTAATGGCACAAGCTCTGCACCATAAACAGGTACAACTGGTTCAAATTCCATTGACAACATTTCCTTTTTTTTCTCGCCTACCGAGGTACCCTTGAGCAAAAAAGCAAACACAGCAAGTCACCTCTGCTCTGACATTCGTCTGTGGTGTATACCAGCTGTTGGCTTTCTTGCAATCTATCAAATCTAAGCAATAAATCATGATAATGAGGTACGATCTAATTGTTAATAGATAAACCAATCGCTATCACTGTTGGTCAGGTGGAAAAACAAGCAAATAAAGGTGTCCTTTTTATGCATGGGCCGGTATAAGATTCTGACGGATGATAACCATTGATAAAAATATCACGGTTTCACGGTATTGCGATTACTTCTTTAAAATATGTTCCATTTAAATGTCTGGGGAAAAAAACAAAAACATTTTTGTTTCCCATTGAACACAATTTATCTTATTTTAAGAAATATTTTAAATATTTTGGAACAGTAAACATTCATTCATTTTTCTTCAGCTTAGTCTGTATTTCAGAGGTCGCCTTAGCGGAATGAACCTCCAACTATTCCAGTATATGTTTTACGCAGCGGAAGCCCTTCCAGCCGCAACCCAGGACTGGGAAACATCCATACACTCTTACATTAACACACACACTGATACACTACGGCAAATTTAGCTTGATAAATTCACTTATAGCGCATGTCTTTGGACCGTGGGGGAAACCGGAGGACCCGGAGGAAATCCATGCGAACACGAGAAGAACATGCAAACTCCATACAGGAATGCCAACGGGTCCAGCCAGGACTCAACCCAGCAACCTTCTTGCTATGAGATGACAGTGCTAACCACTGAGCCACCCTAACAACAACAGTAAACATGTCAGGTTAAAGAATTAAAGTAAATCATTGACCTGCTGTTTTCATTAGATTCAAAACCACAGATTTCATGTCAACTTGAAAAGGCATCTTCGGATATCTGTCTGTTCTTTGGATATAAAGTAAGCCACTGCACTGGTCAGGTCTATAGCGTGCTTGAATGTTGGTTTATAGGCGTTTTGTTTGCTGAAACGTGGGCTGACCAGAAGCTTTTGATATAGAGGGTGCTTTTCTGCTGGAGAAACTGTTGCAGTAAAAAACATTAAATAAATAAATAATAAACAAATAGTTATAAAAAACACTCAAATAAAAACCTACAGATACCATAACGGTATAACAGAAAGTTTTAAAACCTTGACTTTTCCAAACCGTGGTAAACCATGATAAACCTTAAAACTGGTTATCCTCACATGCCTAGTCCCTTTGTTTTTTCATGAAAATGCTGAACATAGGTCACTGTATTTTTTTTTTTTTTTTTTTACTTTCTTCTCTCTACCTGCTGGTGTAAAGGAAGGATGTTTCTGCAGGGGTTGTGCTACATGGTGATTTATGCATCTGCCCGCAAAGTCACAGATTTTGAACTTCTATTTAAGGGCATTTGGGTGTACCATGCTTTGCCTTTTCAGCTCAGGGTGTTTTATATACTCTCCTGGGTGAAAATATAAAGCAGCATTGCATTTAGTATAACTCTGGAACTTCTTTTTGTTAATGTACAGTTGGCTGACATTGGTCTGGATCTGGTTTTTATATTTTGGCATCCAGCTCTAGTCAACAGCGTTTCAGTTAAAGCTTGCACGGCTGACCTTGATTAAATTCATTTGCACTGTGAATTTCTTGAATGTGTTTGAACATTTACATTCTTCTAGTCTGAATAATCCTTGAATAAGTAATATTGAATACTTCATTCAAATTGCGAGGTCAGCTTCTCCAGCATGATGCTTTATTCAAAACGGGTCACGTGGATTCTTTAGAGTTTATTCTTTAGAGCTCTCCTGGTTCGTTTGATTCAGAAAAAGAAAATGATGCATTCGGTCCTGATTCACTTAACATTAGCAAAGTAATTTAGAAATCTGAATATAAAAAGAGAAAAAGAAACATGTGCTTTGCTAAATATGCATATCGTCAGTGCTGGTGAAATGATAGTCCATTAATGATTACATGTTTACATGATGAAAAGTGTAGCTTATAATCTACAGTTATGCTGCTTATGTTAGGTAATGTATTGGACTACTTTGATTACTTTTAGACTACTTTTATCAGACAATATGCTAAATAATGTACCACTTTGATATAATATATATATATGATATGGCATGGTGGCTCAGTGGTTGCCTCGCAGCAAGAAAGTCACTGGTTCGAATCCTGGCTGGGCCAGTTTGCATGTTCTCTCCATGTTCATGTGGATTTCCTCTGGGTTCTCCGGTTTCCCCCACAGTCTAAAGACATGCGCTAGGTAAATTGGATTAACTTAAAATTGGCCGTAGTGTATAAAAGGGTGTGTGTATGTGAGAGTGTATGAGTGTTTCCCAGTACTGGGTTGCAGCTGGAAAAGCACCTGCTGTGTAAATCATACGCTGGAATAGCTGTCAGTTCTTCCCCCCTGGCAACCCATAATAAATAAGGGACTAAGCCGAAAGAGAATGAATGAATGAAAATCTTTCAGGTTTAATTAATATTTGTCCAGACTTTCAAAAGCAAGAGTAAAACTAAAGATTTTCTTTCATATTATCGAAATATGATATGGCACACTGTTTTCAAGAGAACATTTACTGCGATTATGTGAATAATATGTACTCATGTAATCCACAAAAGTGTAACTGTAATCTAATTATGAGCATTTCTAAATGCATGTAATTAAGATTTTTTGTAATCTGATTATGTAATCCAATTACATGTAATCAGTTACTCAGCACTGCTCACCATATGTGCACGTGATAGCAGTTTTATCAGCCAACAACTCATGAAGAGCTTAAATGTAATTATGAGTTCTTATGGACACAAGCTCCTGTGAATCTGATTAAGGCGAATATATGAAAATTAAATATGACATAAGAATTCATGTTTGGATTTCACATATATAAAGTATGCAGATATGCAACATAATTGAAAATGTTGAAAAAAATTCCAACCATTGAAATTACAAATATGTACATGTAACTTCAAATATATTTGCTATATAAAGTTGAAGTCAGAATTATTTGCCCTCTTGCAATTTTTTTTTCTTTTTTAACTATTTCCCAAATGATGTTTAACAGAGCAAGGGACTTTTTCACAGTATTTCCTATAATATTTTTCTTTTGGAAATTATTAATATTAATAATAATAATAATAATAATAATAATAGTAATAATAATAATAAGAATAATAAGAATAATATTTATTATTATTATTATTATTATTATTAACAATAATAATTAGAAATATTATTTTTATTTTTATTTTTATTCTTCGATTTCGCCAATTGGTGAAGTTTTCACCAATTGGCTCGCATGGTTCAGGACTTGTAGAGCTGCGCACCGATGGATTACTCTTCAGTGTTTGGACTCTAAGTAGTGAATATTAAACAACACTGAACTGAACTGAACTCCAACACTAAAAACTGGACTGACACTGTTTCAATTTACTATAACCTTCTATGTTAAGCTGCTTTGGCACAATCTACATTGCAAAAGCGCTATACAAATAAAGGTGAATTGAATTGAAATTTTGGAAAAAGTCTTTGTATTTGTTTTGTTTTGGCTAGAATAAAAGCAGTTTTTAATTTTTTAAAACAATTTTAAGGTCAATATTATTATAAAATGATTTGCCTAAATACCCTAACTTGCCTAGTTAAACATATTAACCTAGTAAAGCCTTTAAACTGCACTTTAAACTGAATACTAATATCTTGAAAAATATCTAGTCAAATATTATGTACAGTCATCATGGCAAAAATAAAATAATTCAGTTATTATAAGTTAGTTATTCGAAATTTTAAGTTTAGAAATTTGTTAAAAAATAGCTACTTATTTCCTTTGAACAGAAATTGGGGGAAAATATACAGGGGTCTAATAATTCAGGAAGGCCAATAATTCTGACTTCAATTGTGTTCATATGGCCATATAATCAGCATGTTATTGTTTTAAACTATGATTTATGAAAGGAAACAAGAGTGAAATATTACAATTTAAATCAAAATACACCATTTTGGCTAAATGTTTGCATTAGCACAGCCAAAATTATCACAAAAACTAAAATGACATAAACACAAGGATTAATTTCAGTTAAATTTAGAGGTACCTTTTGGGAAAGCTAATTTAAAAAAACTGTAAAAGGCAATCAGATCAATCTCAATCTCTTTCCCACTATCCCACATGGCTTTCTCTCGACCATCTGAGGAAAAGCACCTGACTGTGAGCTTCTTTGGCAGTCGTTTTGAACGTCTGGAAACTCTCTCCGTCTTACTACTGTTTTTCAGGCCTGCGTCGGGTCTGTAGCAGTGCTGCAGTGTCTCAGGACCGGCACTCTTTGACCATCCATCACGCTGAAATTGAATTGTTCCCCTATGCCAAGATGCCAGAGAGTCCAATCAGCCATTATTTTTTCCCAAACCCAACAGCTGGACGCTGGTACTGCAAATCAAGGACGACAGTGGGCCGGATAGGGCTCTGATTGATCTCCCGCTGGCTAAATGACCCAGCGCTCGCAAATCTGCTGAGATCTGGAGCTTTGGAAAAGATTCAGCCTCCACTTCCAATAAAGCTGGAGAGTGTCCATGCCTGCTGACTCTGAAACCTGATTCAGCGTTTGCCACTGTTTTCGCCGCTCTACATCATTGTGCTTAGCAAGTGGATTAAGTATTGTCATTTAGCAGATCGAACGAGTCTTGAATTAGAACATTAAGCGGTTGACGGCGTCGCCTTTGTCTGAGGAAGCTGCCCTCTTGTGGTAAAACTTTTCATTTTTACACAGTCTGTTTTATATTATAGCTTTTGAAGGGTGTGCTTCCATCAATGGAAAATGTTTTTATCGCCAGCGTTAAAAAATTATAACATCATTCATCAAGCGTACGAGCACAGACTCATTAAAGTGATTCATTTGAGTCGTCTAATCACAGCAGAGAGATGCAATCAAAACTAGATGCATCTTCAAATTAGAGATGATTGATGTTAAAGGTGACATGATTTATTGGATGAAAGATAACATTTTAGGGCCTATTTTATTCATTAGCAGTTTGAGGAGTCTATTAAAGTGTAAAAAAACGTCTAGCTGTACTACAGACTTGTTCATTCACACCTGTCTTACGAAGAATATTTAGATTTTCCTCCAAATTAACCACCATTGTATTTTGTTAATTCTCCAGGCAACCTGTCTACACATACTGTCAATCACATCTGATCATTTCTGCAGCATCATAATTTGCGTTTTAATGTTACAATCATCCATTACAAAGAACCAGTGAGCCATGAAATTTATGAAAGTGGATTTTTATATTTCCCATTTTACACCAGAATGCATTTTAAGCTAATTCTGTTCAGAAATGATGGACATTAGTATGTTTATTATACTGTTTTCTGCAGCTATTGTGACTATAGGTGTGTTTTCAGGTTTTACTTTCGCTTAGAGGGCGTTTGGGACATGTCTCAATGTGCTGTAAAGCAGGTGATATTTTGATGAGTCCAGAAGTTCTGGAAAAATAAAGGTCCCGTCCTCTGGTGCCTTAATGCGCATATTCCACACAACTTCCAAAAATTGCTTTGCACATATTATTCAGCTCTATTTTGGTCTTTCGTACTGCTCACGATCTAAGCACAAGTAATGAATCTGCAGTATAGACAGTGGTTTTCATTTTTCTTTTTTTGTCCTGCATGTCAGATTCCGCCCTTTCAGCAAATAAAACAATGCACACCGTCCTCAAACCTCTAACTACAATGGTTGGCTAATTTAAAGGGACAGTTCACACAATAGTGTATATTCTGTCACTATTTAATATGTCTTGACACATTTTTAGAACGTTTCTTGACGCTTTTGGAAGTTGGTCACCATTTACTTTCATTGTATGGAGCTGGATCATCTGCTTAATTTGCTAAAACTAGATATGAGCTTCCTGAGGGTGGGTGAGTTTGAGGTTTTTAGGGGCATTCAATAAATGTGTGTAGCTCTTATAGAAGTGTTAGCATACTTATTTATCTCAATGGCAGCTTCTTGGCTGACGCAGGGCTGTCTGGAAGTTTGATGCTGCTATTTTTCTCCATCGTTTCTCACTTCCAGGAACATTTGCCATGTGACTGATCAGTCATCTGTGGAAAAATTGAAATAAAAAGATGTTGTTTTTTTCATTTGCATTCACATATAATAATTTGCCAATGCCATTGTTTCAATAATATACTCACAGTCAATCATGAGGGTTTATTTTCTGCAAATGAGTGTCAACTGAAATCAATTGACTTTCCAGTGACTTTGTTGTACAAGTGTATATACTCAGCTTTTTATATCCAATAAACACACATTTTTACATTTTTATTTAAAGGATGATATTATTTATTATTCTATACTGTAAATGCCACTTTTGGATAGAAGCAAAAGTGTGTCACTTTAAATGCAAATGAGCTGCTGCTCCCCGCCCCCTTACAAGAAATGGGTGGGGTCATTACAGCTTGTGCCTCAGTTACTCACTAACACCCAACTACACAGTAAAACATATTTATAAATGAACAGTACTCTGTATTGTGAAATTAATTGGTTTTTCATTTATTTATTCTTTTGAATTGAATTAAGGGACTTCCATCTTTTCTCCAACAACTTTTGATGTTAAAAAAGTTTAAAAAATGACTTTTATTGAGATTTTTAATAGTTTGAAGTGATATATTGTCTGGATTGGGGTTGTAAATTGTGATAAAAAAGCTGTATATAAACCACCAGTTATTTTACAGACTTAATTAACTTTCTATATTTCCTAATACAATATATTGTTTCACACTATTAAAATGTCAATAAAAATCACTTTGTTCCACTAAAATGTTTTGATTAAAATTTTCAGCATCAAAAGTTAACAGAGCAGGGATTAATGACCCATAATGCAATTCATAACCATAAATAAAATAATTTAAAAATAATGAATCATGACATGGAAACTGATTTTTTTAAACAACTTTAACTCATTTATGCATGAAGTAGGCCAAAAAGTGTCATGTGAGTATTAAAACTATTATTTGGTGTGTTAGTTGTCAAATACACACTATACCTACATGACAAAAGCACACAAAAAATACAATTCATAAATGTTGATAATGTCTCAGATGGAGGAAATCCCATATCAGTATGTTAGATCTGTGAGAGATAAAGACAAACTACTACACCTCAACCTGTCTTTGTCTTTCTAGAAATGCTGTTGGCTGGAATTATTTAAATTCAGGGCATTGTGATGTGTGCTTTTCTGGAAGAAAACTCAGAATTACAGTCGAGGTATTTGAGGGATTTCAGAAAGATACAGAGATACAGAGAATAACTTGGACTTTGTGCTTTGTAATTTTATTGCCAATGCAATATTACTCAAATCTTATTTATAATCTTATTCGTAACTTTTTGATTTAATGGCTAATATTAGTAATTAATATTTATTATTTCATTCATATGTTTTAGTATGATTTGCTAACCCCCCAATGAGGAGTGGGGTTTGGGGCATGCCTCCCTTTTAAAATTGGACCTTTTCAAATAAATGCTATCGTATGAATTTGTACAAATTTTTGACAATACACAGCCAACTCAAATGTTAACACTCGAATGTTATCACTTCAATTGAATGGCCGTAATCAGTGGTTATCAGCTGATTATCAGATATGGGCCAGTTGGGGCCTTCTGCACCAACTAGTAGGCTCAGACGGCTGTTATCATCCATCCACATGGTTTACCAGCTATAGATCACATACGGAAGATAACGAGATTTATTTATATTATTTATTAAATTTCCCATTAGTTGTATTTTCTTAACATCTACCCCAACCATAAACCCAACAGTCACAGTAATATAAAAGCAGATTTGGATCTGAAGTCTTCTCTATTAGTATAGCTGATTAACCATGTGGATGGATGATAACTGCCTTCTGAGCCTACTAGGTGCAAATGGCCCATACTGGCCCATATCTATCAGCAGATAAGCACTGACCAATTCAATCGAGTGATAACATTCTAATCGGGTGCAGTACGTTAGATTTCTGCATGATCTCTGGCTGGATTTTGCTGATTTTTTTCAAGCTCAAACCAAACATCCTATAATGAAAGCTGAAAGTGTAAAAAGCATGACATTTACTATGATAACCAGTGGTGATTTAAGGTTTTACTCTGCCTATAGGGACATTTAGTCATCACGATGAGGGCAGAAGCTGCACCGCACACATACAAAACCACAATTTCTCCCTTGACAAATGATAAATATCACCTTTATTCAGCTGACAATGTAAAAAAAGAGGAAAAAAACCTGTATATCTGTGACATCAAGCACATTCATTTTTTCCTCACACTGACAACAAGGTCAACAGTTCAGCATGGTTCATCATAGTCTTGTATGACAGTCTGTTTTATGCGCAGTGCTGCAGAAGTGCTCTTTTGATAAACGACCCTACAAATTCAATACTTTTTTTATGTCATGAGAGCATATTTTGCTCTCATCATTTGTCTGCGGCTGTGCAGTAATGAGTAAAAGAGGGTTGGCAGCGTTGATGGTCGCAAACTCACTTCCCAATCACTACTATACCTTTACAAGCAGAGCTGTGAAACACTGGGATGTGTTTTCTGAGTCGCTCTCAAGAGGATGCAGCAGTATCTGTTAAAGATGAGTTATTGAGGAGCGCTCAGGCAAGAACAGAAACAGTGTGAGAGAGAGAGAGAGAGAGAGAGAGAGAGAGAGAGAGAGAGAGAGAG
>CAIGQQ010034734.1:8083037-8111799 GCA_903798035.1 Danio albolineatus | reverse complement strand
GAGAGAGAGAGAGAGAGAGAGAGAGAGAGAGAGAGAGAGAGAGAGAGCAAGTACTGAGGTTTAATCCGGAAAGAAAGAGTACAGGTTGACCACTTAAAAAGAACTTGAAAACATGATTTAACTATGCTGAACTATACACAATCTACATCAAAATAATGCATATGGTTATACTAAAAAGTATGTGAAATAATTCATAATAATTATTATATAATAATTTAAAAATACACTAAATCTAAATAACTACAAATAATTGATTTGTTTGGTCTTCAGAATGTTGTCTTTTGAATGTTTAATGCTGTTTTTTGTCATGTATTTTATACTTGCTTGCTAGCTCAGTGAAGTGATACTGTAGTTGTGCTGCAGTGTAGTAGAAATGACAGCTCTATTACAAGCATAGATATAAAAGTCATCAGCAGAGGGAGCAAGACTCCATCCAGTACATGCTGCCTCAGTAGTGTTCAGAATGGAATATAGCGTAGTGTTTGCTGCATACTGCACAGTACACCTGGATATTTATATATATATATATATATATATATATATATATATATATATATATATATATATATATATATATATATATATATACAGTATACTGCTATATGAAATAACTATTAATATTTGGTGTAAACTGTCATTTTACATTCCTTTACAATCTTATTTTAAAATTATATTAATCTAAGAACAATCAGGGGAGATTTTGATAATAATAATTACTAATTTTATTCATTAATATAATTTTACATTTTGGATTTTAAAATGATTATTTTTTATTTTTTTACATTTATTAGATTTTAGTATTTTATTATCAAATAATTTTAACATCGGCGCCACGGTGGCCTACTGAGTAGCACGTTCGCCTCACAGCAAGAAGGTCGCTGGTTCGAGCCCCGGCTGGACCAGTTGGCATTTCTGTGTGGAGTTTGCATGTTCTCCCCATGGTTGCGTGGGTTTCCTCCGGGTGCTCCGGTTTCCCCCACAAGTCCAAAAACATGTGGTACAGGTGAATTGGGTAGGCTAAATTATCCGTAGTGTATGAGTGTGAATGTGAGTGTATGGATGTTTCCCAGAGATGGATTGTGGCTGGAAGGGCATCCGCTGCATAAAAAAAATGGTGGATAAGTTGGCGGTTGATTCCGCTGTGGCGACCCCGGATTAATAAAGGGACTAAGCCGACAAGAAAATGAATGAATGAATGAATTTTAACATCTTTTATTATATTAATTGTGACTATATATTTTTAATAATGTTAATTTATAATAAGTTTTTATAATTATAAAAATAATGATTATATTTTTTGTTCAAATTCCATATTATTTCTGTGAAATGTAAACATGAAAACAAGTTTTGTGATTTGAAAAAAATTATTATTATTATTTCAATAAGTAATATAATAAAAAGTATATTCTAGTGTACAGAAGTATTCCAATTAAATTTCTTTATTGACAAAGGTTTACTTAGAACTTGGAATCTCTGATAATACATTTTTTAAAGCCTTTGTTTTAAAGAGTGTAATAGATATTTCTAACACCATTTCCTAAAGTGAAACTGTACTTTAATTTTGACAAGATGATGTGAAGACCTTTACATTTTTGTGTACATGTATATGACAATAGTGTAAATGACAATATAATGACAGTTTTTCCACACATAAAACATAGTATTGTGAAGTGACTCATGGAGCAGCTCTGGAGATGAAGTTTATATGTTTACGTTCTTGCTGAAAGAGAAAAGGCTATGGAGAAAACTAGCCATTCTGTGAAGCAGACAGCCAAGCATGACCACAGACCATCTGTTTGTGTCCAGAGATCATCTGAATACAAAATGCAGGATTACATATTTATTCAGCACCACCCCGAAAAAGGCACAAGTTTTGTTTAAATGTGCCATTTGTTAGTTTAACGTGTATGGTGTGAAATTCGTCATGCATGTTTGTAATGAGGCAACAAACACAGTGTTTAATGCACATTTATGCATCGTGTCATATCACTCTTGTTTCTATTCTTCTGAAGTGAAAGGTGCTAATGAACTTGATAAAATTATCTGTTTAGGTTCATGCCTTTGTTTTAAACAAAAAAATGTTGTTTGTTCAGACTACTTATTTAAAATGAGCTGAATCAACACAATTCTGGAGTTTTTTTTTTTTTTTGGCTTCACTTTTTATATTTGTAAAAAATGATAAATTAACTTAATTCCTTAATGTTGTCCCAACACAAATCGATTGTGTGGAACCCAGGATTTGTTATAGTGTAGACTGTAAACAAATGCTGAGTTTCACACAATACCTTCATGTTGTCTCTACACAAATCGATTAATTTAATTGTCTGTACAATTTTAAGTGGATTGAACATGAAACAGTTAAGCTGTCCCCAAACAAACTCAAGAATTGTATTATTTCAGCTCATTTTAATTAAAAAGTTTGAACAAGTAGCAAAAAATGTTAATGGTAAACAGAAAATAACACTCTAAATACACCTCTTTTTGCTCCTTTTGTCAAGCATTTTTATAATTTAGCTTATATTACATACACAATTTAGAATTTCTGGTGGTATAAAGATAGCTCACAAGGAATCTACAAAAATGTTTAACAACTGAATATGATTTTATATTTGTATTTCAGAGTATAGCACAGTGTGAGCCTATTTCATAAGAGCAGAACTCATTAATATTCACGACCCTTCCAAATATGGTCAAATCAGACCTCTAGAGTTAACTTCTAAGGCTGTTAATGGACTTATAAAACAATTTACGGAAGATTTTTGCACCTGCCTAAGCCAAATACCTTCTGTGAACAATTTACCATATTGTATGAATGCATTATATGGCAGCTCTTATACTGTACATGCATGAGACACAGAGCAGCCATAAAATGTTAACCTCTTTAGCGAGATTCAATTCTACATTGCCACGCTTGTTCACTGCAGCCCATTTTGATGCAGTGAGGAAAATGAGGTTATTTCAAACCATAAGTGTTACACCGCAAAAGGCATCGCATTTCAAAACCCCCAGCACTCATTCCTTTTCCTGCTTCTATACGATCAACAAGCTGTTGTTGGAGGATTACCGAGACAATCAATGCCAGGTAATAGCCTGCAATGAGACAAGCTCTTATGATATTAGATTCATTTGGTGGGGAAGATCAAGAACGAAGAGAAAGTTCACAATCCGGCAATGGTCCTGTCAGACACCTTACGGGGGCTCTGAACAGTTAGATAACATCCTCCTAAATCTGGGCCTGGTTGCTTAGAGACTGGAGTATGATTTGGATGGTGTTGATACGAGAGACAAAGTGCCACTCGCTCTTCCTGCACGGAGAAGCTCTAATATCATCCGAGGGTGCTCGAAAATGCCCTTTAAACTAATGAAATAATAAAATTGACTAATGGCACGGGGGGGAAAAAAATCGCACTGCTATTTCTTCCCCTGTAAATATCAAGCGCGCATCTATTTTCTCTCTGATCGTAAGGCGATGTCAGCGTTCAGAAGAACAGGCGAACTGACAGCTGTGCTTTAAAACAGACAAACGGCAAGGTGCTGATCTTGTTTAACTGTTATTCTGGTACATTTTTTTCAGACAATGATAAAAAGTCATATAAAATCAGCCGTACAACACTCGGCCCACACAGCCATCTGCAGACGTTTGATGCTTTCGCAAGACTCACCCAGAGCATTTCGGCACCAAATGCAATTAACATCGTCTACAGCCAGTTGGAAGTAATGTCAGGAAGAGTTTTGCACTGGGGAAAAGCAGTTCATATTTTTCATGCATCACTCTGCGGGGTGCCTGCTAATGACTTTCTTGTGACCATCGCTCTGAATCTGATCAATCGTGCTGATTTCCATTTCCAAATAGCTGTTGACGAGATTGAGCGCTGTGCATCAATCACCATGGGAGAAATGAGAAATATAATTAGATTAGAGGATTGATGAGGTCCTCATCCGACAACACTTTAACATGTGCTGGAGTAAAGCACATTAAAGGGATTGTTCATTCAAAAAAAGTTACAATTAGTTTCACATTTTCAAGCAGCAAAAGTAATTTTGATCTTCTGTACACTACAAATATATATATATATATATATATACACAGACACACACACACTCACCAGGTATCAGATTGGACCCCCTTTCCCTTCGGATCTGCCTTTATCCTTTGTGGCATATATTCAACAAGGTACTGGAAATATTCCTCAGAGATTTTGGTCCATATTGACATGATAGCATCACACAGTTGCTGCAGATTTGTCAGCTGCACATCCATAATACGAATCTTCCATTCCACTACATTCCAAAGGTACTCTATTGGATTGACATCTGGTGACTGTGAAGGCCATTTGTGTACAGTGAACTCATTGTCATGTTCAAGAAACCAGTCTGAGATGATTCACGCTTTATGACATGCGTTATCCTGCTGGAAGTAGCATCAGAAGATGGGTAGACTGTGGTCATAAAGGGGTGGACATGGTCAGCAACAATACTCAGTTAGGCTATGGCATTGACACGATGCTCAATTGGTACTAATGGGCCCAAAAAGTGCCAAGAAAATATCTCCCACACCATTACACCACCACTAACCGTTGATACAAGGCAGGACGGATCCATGCTTTCACGCCAAATTCTGACTCTGCCATCTGAATCTCACAGCAGAAATCGAGACTTATCAGACAAGGCAACGTTTATTCTGTTGTCCAATTTTGGTGAGCCTGTGTGATTTGTAGCCTCAGTTTCCTGTTCTTAGCTGACAGGAGCGGCACCTGGTGTGGTCTTTTGCTGTTGTAGCCCATCCGCCTCAAGGTTCGGCATGTTGTGTGTTCACAGATGCTCTTCTGCATACCTCATTTGTAACGAGTGGTTATTTGAGTTATTGTTGCCTTTCTATCAGCTCGAACCAGTCTGGCCATTCTCCTCTGACCAGTGCCATCAACAAGACATTTGTGCCCACAGAACTGTTTTTGCTTTTTCAGACCATTCTCTGTAAACCCTAGAGATGGTTGTGCATAAAAATCTCAGTAGATCAGCAGTTTCTGAAATACTAAGACTAGCCCATCTTGCACTAACAGCCATGCCATTTTCAAAGTCACTTAAATCACCTTTCTTCCCCATACTGATGCTTGGTTTGAACTGTAGCAGATTATCATGACCAAGTCTACATACCTAAATGCATAAAGTGGCTGCCATGTGATTGGCTGATAAGAAAGTTGCGTTAACGAGCAGTTGGACAGGTGAACCTAAAAAAGTGGCCGGTGAGTGTATATAAAGGTGTTTTTCATACATTAATTCAACATATTTATATGTTTAGAGTGGACATAAATGTTCATGTTCTTCCATAAAAATATTATATTTTAATATTTGTTTCCCATTTTCACCATTGCTTATTTGGATTTGACAATGATAAACACAATATATTTTGAGGCATTCAACAATTTTTTAATTTATGTAAAATTATGTTGTATTGTTGTTGTCTTTGTCTTTTTTCAGGAATTAATTATGTTTTGAATGTGACTGTCACTCATTCATAAGATAGGACAAAGTAACTGTTTTTTTTGCAATCTGTTTTAGACCCAGTTTAGAGATACACTGTAAATTTGTTGATTTTTGTAAATTAAACAGTATTTAACTGTAAAATGAACTGTATTTTACTCTAGGACAGTTATGCAGTATGTTACTCTATTTTATTTGATAATGTGCAGTGAAAATTAAAGTATATTTTACAGTAAATATATACAATACTGTAAATACATATACAGCAAGATAAATGGTGCTGTAAATGTAAATACAGTATTCTTCCTGTAATTGCTTTACAGTAAGTTACTGGAGAGCTGCTGCCAGTAAGCTACTATAGATTCTACAGTAAATTGTGAACAGTGTTGGTATTTAGTTACATACTCAAAAATACTTAAATAGTTCTATGTAAATAAAATAAATGGCTTTTTTAATTGAATCTCATTCTACAATATATTGTATATTTCCTTGTATTATACCCCAATATATTTTTTACTGACCTATAATTTACTGTTGGGGACTGAAGCTGTTGAGATTCAGAATGAATACAAAAGCACCATAGTTTATATCTAAACATTCCCTTTTAAGTTTCAGTTAGATTTAAATTGACATGAGGGTGAAAAATATGCCAAGAACACCCAACAACCTCAACCTGGCTAACCCAGCATATTCCTTTAACTACATTCAATTTTAAATTCAATCATAAAAGCCACGGGACAATTCCTTGACCTATGACTTCTGTCCTCTCCATCACCAAAGGTCATTGATTTCCACTTTTCTGCCTTACCTCGTCAGTTCACTAGGATTTAACCATATGGTTGAGTGTTAAAATGACTACCACAATCTCTGACGTTCAGAGCAGCGCATGGCAAATTGATTTTCTTCTTCTTTTGGTGGTAAAGAGGGCTTTTTGGAAATGAGCATGACATAAGCCCCGTATATGACATCCAACACCCACTGAAGGTGTTGTGTGGACACATTTGGTGAATGTAGAGTCTATTTTAAACTAAACAGTGGGCGATCGTCATGCTATATGGATCCCCATCTGTTCATATGTACAGGACTAAGTATGGAGCACATGGACGTTGCTAACATGAACAGGGCGTCTACAGACAGATGGATACTCAGCAAATTGAGAGTCATACTAGCCATGCTTTCTGCGGAGAAGTTAAAGATATAGTTCACCTAAAAATAAACATTAGCTGTTAATTTACTCACCCTCAGGGTGTTCAACATGTAAGCAAAATTTTCCTTCAGTAGAATGTTAAAGATGATTTTTAGCTGAAACCATGGTCCTTTTCGGTGATTATATAGAGGAGAAACACAAAAATTTCACTGGATTTACAACTTATGCTTATGTTTTTGAGCAACATTTCTATATTTTTCAAACTATGGATGACATTTTTACCTATATAACCTCTTAAGGCCCAAGCTGTTTTTTTGCATGTTTTTTTATTTCTCGTTGCTATTTGGGTTTATTAGAACCTAATTAGGATAAAACCTAAATATCATCTTTTGATATGATGTACTTTGACGTACCATAATGATGAAAAATTATGTCCATATATGTGGACTCACGGTTAAAAACACATACACTTTCAGAAAAAAAGGTACACGATGGTACAAATAATGTTCCTTGAGGAACAGTTTTGTACCTTTGTAAAAATTGTACCTTATATGGTACTGAAAAGACCTCTTATGATACTGTTCTGTGCCTTTTATGGTACAACTGAAATGAAGGTACACAATTGTTCTCATATAAAAGGTACAAAAGTGTTGAACAACTCCTCCTTTATTACAGTATCTATGAATATAAATATGACTGGAAAGGCAAAGTGATTTTTATGAATAATTTCCATATTAAAACAAGAATCATCATTTAAAAGTATGTTTAAAGATACTAATAAACATAAATTTTTAGTTCTATAATACAATAATACAGAACAACTGGTAAAACATAACAATAGGTATTGTAAACTAAACATTTAAGGCATTTAAATAAACGTTTGATAAGCATTTTTGACACTGTTAAGGTACAAAGTGTCTTGTCACTGTGGTGGTACCTTTCACAAAGTATACAATATTGTATCTGCAGGTTTTTAAAAACAAAGGTACATTTTGGTTTCCCATGGTACAAATCATGACCTTAAAAGGTACAAATTTGTTTCTTTTCTCAAGGTACAATTCAAGGGATTGTACCTTCTTTGGTACAACATTGTACCATTTTTTCTGGGAGTGTACACACATATTTTTTGAACATGTTTTGACTATCAGAGATGTTTTAATCATCAATCCATTTTTAATCATCAATCCCGTTTTAATCATCAATCCATTTTGGACAGTTAAAAATAGTGTTTGGGACATTTCATATGCTACAAAACAGTTGCAGGATGACACTATGTCTGTAACAAAATATTAAATATTCAAAGTATACAATTATGGACATGAGAGCAAAAATGTGCTGTCCACATATGTGGCCACTAAGCCGTAGGAGGTAAAAAAAAAAAAAAAACACAGGCTCATGCTGAAAACATAGCCCTATATTCATTTCTGGAGATCGTGATTTATGTAGCCTAAGCTACACATGGCTGCATTTTGTCTTTAAAAAGAATGCTACGAGATGGTATGATGTAGTTCCTTTTCTTACTTACCGGTTGACTGCTTACCTCTGTATGGACGGCTTGTCTGCTGTTACCAGTTTGTCCGGTAGCTCGACACAGAGTGGGGTTGACCGTGACAATATGGTTCGAGTCCAGTGAAGAACAGTTCCAGAAAGCGGGTAAGACAAAAACAAAAGATAAATAAAACAAGTAAATAAATAGGGTGAGAATGTGGTAAAATCTGACAACATGGTAAAAATTCAGGTTGCCGTTAGGGTTTTCCTTTTTCTGTACTGTTTTTGAAAACACTGTCGGTTGGGTTTAAGGAAGAAGGTAGTCGCTGGTCAATTGGTGCTTTTTAAAACAGTATTTGTTTGGATTAGGGAAGGAGGTGGGTGGGGTTATCGGTTGGTTGGTCAGTCAGTCAGTCAGCCTCTGGTGGATTTACTTGAGAACAGGAGTCGCAAATGGCACTCGAGAGAGAAATTTGAGATCTGAAAAAGCGGACACAACAGCCTCTGGCAGATTCATTAATTAATTTTCTTGACAGCTTAGTCACTTTTTTAATCTGGGGTCACCACAGCGGATTGAACCGCCAACTTATCCAGCATATGTTTTATGCAGCGGATGCCCTTACAGCCGCAACCAATCTCTGGGAAACATCCATACACGCGCATTCACACTCATACACTACGGACAATTTAGCCTACCCAATTCACCTATACCACATGTCTTTGGACTGTGGGGGAAACCGGCGCACCCGGAGGAAACCCACGCAACCACAGGGAGAACCTGCAAACTCCAAACAGAAATGCCAACTGACCCAACCGGGGCTCGAACCAGCGACCTTCTTGCTGTGAGGCGAACATGCTACTCACTACGCCACCGTGGCACCTCTGGCAGATTCACAAAAACAAAAACTACAAAACAATGCAGCTCCTGGGAAGTATTTTTATCTCTCTCCAGAAAGCAATATAGGGGTACATAATCAGAATGAGCCTGGGTTGAAAATATGCCATGTTTTTGTATTAATTAACTTTTGTTTTAATTTTATTCAAACAAATACCTAAATTAGAACATACAGAAAAAAGTATATTCAAATTAAAAATGAAAAAAAAAAAAAATGCTGGGTTCCACACACCTCAATGTTGTCACAACACAAATCAATTAAGTTAACTTGTTTTTACAAATTTAGGTAAATTAAACATAGAATAATTGTAAAATTTCAGCTCATTTTAAATAAATCGTTCGAACAAGCAGCAAAAATCATTTGAGTGTAAGTATATAATGAATGTAAGGATTTATTATTCCAAATTGCTTCATTAATGTTTTATGTTTGTGAAAAAAAACAGAAGTAAAAAAATTATCTAGGGGACACAAAATTAATAGCCCATTTATTGCTACTTGACAAATTTTCAGCTGCAACATTCTTATTTTAATAGAGATCCACACAATCTGAATTAGCTGCACTGCTTGTTTAGCTGCTTGAAAATGAACCCAAAAATGTTGCAAATGTGACGTCACAGCCATATCACCCTGCAGCACAAGACCAGTTACTCACTGAAGCTAAGCAGGGCTGAGCCTGGTAGCTGTTTAAAGAAGTGTTAGTGATGCCAGCAGAGGGAGTTCAATCTGTGGTCTGTGTGAGTCCTAATGCCCCATTAATGTGAAAGGGACGCAATGCTGTCAGTGAGCGCCATCTTTCGGATGAGACGTTAAACTGAGGTCCTGACTTTCTGTGGTCATTAAAAAAAATCCCATGGCACTTTTTGTAAAGAATAGTAACCTTGTAACCCTGGTGTCCTGTCCAAATTCTCTCCATCGGCTCTTACTGATCATGGCCTCCCAATCATCCCCATCCACCGAAGAGGCTCTATCACTGTCTATCACCTATAGCTGGTGTGCAGTGGTGTAAAGTAACTAATTACAAATACTCAGACTACTGTAATGGAGTAGTTTTTCTCAGGAAGTGTAATTTACTGAGTAGTTTTAAAAATGTGTACTTTTACTTTCCCTTGAGTACATGTTTAGTGCAGTATCGGTACTTTTACTCCACTGCTTTCCTTCATCCCGCATTCACTACTTTATTTCTTTCTTGTCTATGGTCATTGTCTAAAGTAGAAAAATCAGTCCTGTGATTCCTGTCTAATTAAATCACACATAGAAAGTAAATCGCATCATACAGAACAACCTCAAGACATGGGCGCTTTATAAATGCAGCAAACCTTTGGGAAACATTAAAAATGTATAAGAAGATGTCCAAAATCTTTACACGCAATGATCCAGAGACTGTTTATAGACTGCATGTCACTGAAAATGATGGATGTCGACTGTTTGTTGACTGAAATCACCAAACAGCCTTAAACAATCACTAAATGGAACAAATGAAGAATGGAAGGAAGGGCCAAATAAAAGGAAGGATCGAACAAGGAATGGAAGGAAGGATCGAAGAACCAAATGAATGAAGGAGGGATTCAAGGAAGGACTGAACAAAGGAAGGAAAGAAGGAAGGACCTAATGAAGGAACAAAAATATGAAAGAAAGAATGAGGGAACAAATGAAGGAAGGAAAGAAGGAAGGACCAAACTAATCAAGGAAGAATTCAAGGAAGAACCGAACAAACGAATGAACGAACAAAAAGATCTAATGTAGGAAGGAACAAAAATATGAACAAAGGAACGAGTGAACAAAGGAAGGAGGGAACAAACGAATAAATGAAGGAAGGTGAGAACAAACAAATAATTGAAGGAAGGTTGAAAGGAACAAACGAAAATAGGGAGAACCCTAAATAAACTACATGTTGTTTGTGCAGGGATGTGTAAACGTAACATTATGTAAACGCATCAACTTTTCTACAGCGTAATACTCACTACTCTTATGTACTTCGAAAAGGTCTACTCATTACTCAAACTTTGTGTAATATTTACTACAGATACTTTTACTCTACTCGCACTACATCTTTGGGCAAGTAATGGTACTTTTACTTCAGTATGATTTTTCAGTACTCTTTCCACCACTGCTGGTGTACTGGTGGTGGTGTGGAGAGACCCCCTCTCATAGTTGTAAAGCGGTTTGGGTACATGACCATACATGATTAATGTGCTATTGTATATAAATACACATTACATTACCTTATTCGTGTAATAATTTATTTCATTTAATTTCAAATTCTTTATAGTTGTATTTAACAATAAAAACATGCATATGATTCTCTTTATGACATAGTAATTTAATTATTTTAAATTTAGTTAGCTACTTCATTAGTTAATTAAAATCTCATGTACTCATTCGGAAACATGAATCACAGCTTCTGTTGTTTATTTTTCATTGTTGATGTCTGAACAAGGAAATAAAATATTTTATCTTCCAAAACTCTACTGTTGCCATAATTTGTTAAGAATCATAAACATTAGTTGTAATTGTACATCTAGGATAGCTTCATGTTCTCAATTTCATCTGCCTGTGTAGACATAGACAGGCAGCTGGATATTTTGGAACAGAGCCACAGTCACATTAGAAAGCCCACTGGCATAGTACATAGACATAACTTGCAGGAATTCAGGTAGAGAGTGAAGTGTGAAAGAGGAGTCCACTGTCGCACCCTGACATATGTGAAACCTCCCACGTCGACCCATCTGAGGCTTCTGTCAGAGACAAAGGTGCGCAGTGTCTAAACGGCATGGAAAGAAGGAAAATAAATTACAGGTTGCAGTTTTCACAATGCCTGTATGGATAAACATAAGATGAACAAAGGCATAAAATAAAACCGTGATTTCAGGGGTAAAAAAAACTGTAAAATGCTAAAGTAAAAGAGTAAGACTCCTTAATATATACATTGAATAACTGTAAACATTTTTTTGTTAATATTATAATGCTTATATTTAGCATTTTCTCATCAGTTATGTATTTTTATGTTACATCTAATGTTGATAAATAATGTTTATTGCATTACTTTAGTGTCACACGTTAGTGTTTAGTAGCTGTGTGAATGAGCACATAGTATGCGTCTCTGCCCTGTGGATGAACTGTTTGTGATGAGCATTGGTTCATCGCATAGCTTTCTCATCACCACATGCTAATGGTGGTGTTTTTGTCTGTGTAACGTAGGTATGATGTGTAAAAGTTCGTACTTCAAAACACTGGTGAATAACACGATAAAATTATGAAATACAATCAAATATTTTGTCGTATAAAATATTACAATTTATTTTAGGGTTTCTATTGTATTTGTAATAATGTCCGTTTTATTACCTTCAATACTGATTCAGTTTTTTTTACAGTGTAGGTCACATAGAGATTTTTCTTTTCTCACACTGAGCATTTTTTTCTTTGTATAGTGGACTGAAGTCAGAAGAAAACAGACTGAAAAATCACTATAAATCGGCAAAATCATTTCCAATATAGCTTTTATGAGGTAACAATAAAACTGGAGTGAACTACTCACCGGATGCCTGAGTTTGAAGCACACAAACAGAACTTTATATTAATGAAATCTGACTGAGGCCATATTTAGACTGTTTTTTGTCACAGTTTGGGCTGTGAGTGGCGTGGAAATGGCCCAAGAGGACTCTCTTTTTTCTAATCAATAAAGATATCAGTGTATCATTCTGGCACATGGGGCTGATCCATGTGGAGGACATTTGTATTGAGCTTTTGTTTATGTGGCAGTTTTCTTGTTTGGCTGAAGTTCATTGTTTGTCGTGTATTGTTCTTTCCTCAACTTTGTTAAACAGTTCTGAAGTTATTTTGAAATCTAGATTTTTATGCTTTCCATGATGAAAAATATTATTAATAATAAAAAATACTACTACTAACACTACTAATAAATAATCATATTACTAATAATAATAAAAAAGATTAATTAGATCTGACTAATTATTCCAGATTTAAAGGGGACCCATTATACCCCCTTCAACAGTTCCATAAATAATCCCACGGATCATGGGAATCAATAAGAATATGTTAATAAAATATGTAAAATGTGAGCATATTAAAGTAAAAAGAATGGTTATTAGTCAGAATTATTTTAATTTAGACCAAATCAGAAGTTCCCTATTCTGGTTCTCATGACCCCCCACTCTACACATTTTGTAAAGTATGTTTCTCTTACAGCTCTAGAGGTTAGTTCCATTCGATAGTAAGTGATCTGCAAAGTGGACATCACCCCAAAGAAGTGTGTTCAGTTCCAAGGGGATTAAAGTGCAAGAGACATTTTTATGCACATCTCATCGTTGTTTTTGAATGATAAAAACTAATTCAGCTGCATGTGTGCAGGGTAGAGAGCGGTGATCACTACAGGGAGTGCAGAATTATTAGGAAAGTTGTATTTTTGAGGATTAGTTTATTATTATACAACAACCATGTTCTCAATGAACCAAAAAAAAACTCATTAATATCAAAGCTGAATATTTTTGGAAGTAGTTTTTAGTCTTAGCTATTTTAGGAGGATATCTGTGTGTGCAGGTGACTACTGTGCATATATATATTAGGCAACTTAACAAAAAACTAATATATACCATTTCAATTATTTATTTTCACCAGTGAAACCAGTATAACATCTCAACATTCACAAATATACATTTCTGACATTCAAAAACAAAACAAAAACAAATCAGTGACCAATATAGCCACCTTTCTTTGCAAGGACACTCAAAAGCCTGCCATCTATGGATTCTGTTAGTGTTTTGATCTGTTCACCATCATTATTGCGTGCAGCAGCAACCACAGCCTTCCAGACACTGTTTATAGAGGTGTACTGGTTTCCCTCCTTGTAAATCTCACATTCGATGATGGACCACAGGTTCTCTATGGGGTTCAGATCAGGTGAACAAGAAGGTCATGTCATTAGTTTTTCTTCTTTTAGACCCTTTCTTGCCAGCCACGCTGTGGAGTACTTGGACGTGTATGATGGAGCATTGTCCTGCATGAAAATCATGTTTTTTTTGAAGGATGCAGACTTCTTCCTGTACCACTGCTTGAAGGTGTCTTCCAGAAACTGGCAGTAGGACTGGGAGTTGAGCTTGACTCCATCCTCAAGCCAAAAAGGCCCTATAAACTCATCTTTGATGACACCAGCCCAAACCAGTACTCCACCTCCACCTTGCTGGCGTCTGAGTCGGATGGAACTCTCTGCCCTTTACCGATCCTGCCACGGGCGCATCCATCTGGCCCATCAAGACTCACTCTGATTTCATCAGTCCATAAAACCTTAGAAAAATCAGTCTTGAGATATTTCTTGGCCCAGTCTTGACGTTTCAGCTTGTGTGTCTTGTTCAGTGGTGGTGGTTTTTCAGCCTTTCTTACCTTGGCCATGTCTCTGAGTATTGCACACCTTGTGCTCTTGGGCACTCCAGTGATGTTGCAGCTCTGAAATATGGCAAAACTGGTGGCAAGTGGCATCTTGGCAGCTGCACGCTTGATTTTTCTCAGGGTAGTTATTTTGCGCCTTGGTTTTTCCACACGCTTCTTGCAACCCTGTTGACTATTTTGAATGAAACGCTTGATTGTTCGATGATCACGCTTCAGAAGCTTGGCATTTTTAAAAGTGCTGCATCCCTCTGCAAGATATCTCACTATTTTTGACTTTTCGGAGCCCGTCAAGTCCTTCTTTTGACCCATTTTGCCAAAGAAAAGGAAGTTGCCTAATAATTATGCACACCTGATATAGGGTGTTGATGTCATTACACCACACCCCTTCTCATTACAGAGATGCACATCACCTAATATGCTTAATTGGTAGTAGGCTTTCGAGCCTATACAGCTTGGAGTAAGACAACATGCATTAAGAGGATGATGTGGTCAAAATACTAATTTCCCTATAATTCTGCACTCCCTGTATGCAGGAAACATGTAAATTAAGTACACAGACCTTCTTAACAAGCTGGTTATTCAAAAGAAGGTGTAAACAAGAGAGACATTCAAAATGTGTAGAGCAAAGGGTCATGAGGACCAGGATTGAGAACTACTGGGCTAAATCATTTTTTCCCAATTGATGTCTCAGTTACTACTCATCCATTGCTTCAAAAATTTACACATGAAAGGCAATGCCCATAGTGAAGCTGTTTGTATATATTCTATGTACGTATAATAAAAAATGCAGTGTGCCTTTAACAAAAAAAACGCCAAATAATAAAGAGAAACTCAATCTCAGGCCCTCAGAAACTGAGGAGAGTGGGGTTTCAGCAGATGATTGGCTGTGTGTGGGAATCTGAGGCACCACACTGTCACAAATATTAAAACAAACGCTCTCTAACCAATGAGAGACCATCTCAGAAACGGGACAACAGCTCTGAGACCGATTAGCGCAGCAGTTACACTCGAGCTCATGCTAATTACACTCCTACCAATAATCTCCACCCTGAGAAGGGTAATCATTCAAGAGGAGGGATGCGGTGCATGGGGTTGAAATGAGCTGCTCTGCTGATGACAAGCACATGTGGGTCATCGGTGTTGTCTAAAACTTTTCAGAAGTGTGCTTTCCTGCTTTTCATTACCATTTCATTGGTTCAGTCAGAAATGGACGTAAAGTCAAAGCTTAGCAAACATATTCAAAGTCTGTGATCCTGCAGATTGATGCAGTAGAAACTCCAACACTCAAGGGGGCAGCAGAGTTAAAATGTAGGTCACACTTTATTTTGATGGTCTGTTTGTTGAATTTAAGTTACATTGCAACTAATTCTCATTAGATTATAAGTAGACTGTTAGGTTGGGTTTAGAGTTGGGGTTTGGGTTAGTGTAAGTTGACATGTACTTGTAAGTTTCTTATAGTCAGTTAAATGTCTGTTGAATGTCAGTATCAAGTATTAAGTAGACAGTCTACTAATACTCAAATGGACCATCGAAATAAAGTATTACCAAAATTTAATTGGATTTATTTGTTGTTTCAATTTATGTATTATAAAACGTCTGCAAATTCCATGATTTCAGCATGAATACTGTGCTCTTTACAGTCACAATAGTCAATGTGAGCTCAAAAACAGTACGTCCAAATTCAGCTTAACAGTAAGCAAGAAGTACTTGAATGTCCAACTATTTCCTCTGAGATTCATAAGTATGCAAATGGTGGACATTTTACAATCCAATGAGGCCATGGGAGAGTATTTATGAATGAAAGTAAACCAAAACAACTGATGTGGGTAGGTCATGTGGTAAAGACAACATGATGGCTTAGGGTGGTTTCACATCTTTTCGATTGGTCAGAATTAACATGCGGGAAAATGCCAATGGAACTCGATGGCAGACAGAAAATGTAGCTGCACTGGCTCATTGTTTCCCTGGTCATAGTATAATATATAGTTTGTATACATCACTTTAGACAAACTATACATTTCGAGAATGAAGCGTGGCTGCAGCTGGGAAACAATGTTTTAATTCATTGCATCGGCAAAGGCGTTAGGAGGAGGCGTGAATTAATTTAGCTAAACTGTGACATGGTCATCTTCCGGAAATATTACCTATGATCCATCAGGAATGTTTTTCCCTCTCTCTCTGTTTAAAACTGTTGGTAAAGCGCTGTCAACAAATATTTTTCTTCCAAAACCCCAAAAGATGGGACAGTGCATCGGACTACGGCAGCTGGATTAGTCCAAAAAGGCGCAGTGCTTTTTGTGGTTGGGTCTGTTTTAGATCGGATCATGTTCACACCACAAACGAACTGCTCCAGGGTTTGTTTGAAAGCGTACCGAGACCACCTATTCAACAAAGATATTTCTGACATATATGGGACATATATGTGCTCTACATGTAGGGGTCTTGCTGTTAGGCGACAATGCTAATAAGTTTTAGACAGCACAACATTTTGGATGTACTGCTTAAAGTGTTTTTTAAGCCTATGTTAACAGAAAAATACACCGTTTGCATAGGTTTTAGTCACAGAAATTGCATGATTTTCCGTTATTAATTGCTTAATTTTTATAAATACATTCTGTACTCATAAAGATGAAATTATAATTGATGAAATGCCATCTGTATTGACATTTTCAAGTATATTCCTTATTTCTGACAGGTTTTAATGTGTTGTTTTATAACGTTCACAACCTTCCTATGACAATGAAAGAATACACAAGTTCGCAGAAAAGTTATGTCAGCATTAGTCAATTCATTTTTTCCTTATATCCCAAATAGATACTATAAATAACACAATACTATGACAACAGCTACTATTAAGACATAATGAATTGAACACTACACATAATTCCAAGCATTAAGTGGGGTGTTCAGCTCTCTCTGATATCACAAAGCCTTCACTTCAGATTAGACCGTCATATGGGGAAGGACAGCTTTACTGATGGAATTTCAGAGTCCATTAAAGCAGAACCGATGCGAGGAACAACCCAGACATTAAACGATCCGAATCCAGAATGGAGAGACCGTATCAGCCACATCTGTTAAGAGCATTATTAGATTACAACAATATGGTGCAAGAGGCATACCGGCAAAGAGCAGATCAATCAATACAGGTGATTTTTTTTTAAAGCAAGTGCTTGTACATGCGATAATACATCGGCTCTCTCTTTTCTTTCTCTGTTTCCATCCCTCTACCCACATTCACAAGCAGACAGATCTCTCTCCACACTTTCTCCGCCGGTGAACGGTTATATGGAGAGAAACATGAGAAGGTGCCTGTGTTATCATTGCTATTGAGTGTATTCCAGCCACTGTCAGGGTAATCTAGATTGATTTGGCACTGATTTATGGCCAGTGTTTATCAAATACAGCCTAGAGAAATGGGAATCACTTCATGGACTTGTCTTTTCGGAACCATGTTGAAGATTTGACATTAACGTAACCTTAAACATAGTTTAATTAATTAGCGTAGTTTAGTTTTGCCAATTAATATTATTACTTTTATACTTCCTGTATTTCAAACAATGCTTACTATAAAAGTTTTTTATTGGCATTGATGATTCCATGAAGAATCTTTAAAATCCAAAGAAGCTTTGCATTCCACAAAAGGTTCCTAACAGAGATTTTCAAGCCATTCTTCACACTCAGAAACAAAAGATTCTTCATTGACAAAGATGTTCACTGAACTTTCTTTAAGGGACACAAATCTATTCTTCTATGACATAGGTTTCAATCCAGTTCCTGGAGGGCCACAGCTCTACATGGATTAGTTCCAACCATGCTTCAACATGCTTACCTGTAGGTTCAAACAAGCCTGAAGGATTTAATTAGTTTGATCAGGTGTGTTTAATTAAAGTTAAAAACCTTAACTGTGCAGAGCTGCAGACCTCCAAGAACTGGATTTGATACGTTCTATGTTCTATGACATCACCTAGAACTTTTTAAAGATTGACGCGCACATTTATACAATCTCACATTTACGAAGTACTGTTTGTCCTTTTTGACATAAAATCACTATTTGACCTCCTTCACTATATAAAAATGTGTTAATTAACCAACCCAGACTCATTCTGAAAACGTTACCTTATATACATTTCTGGAGAGCGCCAAATAAGGTACTTTTATGCAGTTTTTGTTATCGCGAATCCACTAGAGGCTGCAGTGGACGCTTTTTGAGATCTCAAATTTCTCTCGCAAGTGCCATTCATGCCTGCCCATCTCACGTAAATCCACCAGAGGCCTTCCCTAAACCCAACCAATAGTGTTTTCAGACGTACTGATTGACCAGCGCCCACCCACTTCCCTAAACCCAACTGACAGTGTTTTCAAAAGCAATCCAGAAAAGAAAAGCCCTTGCGGCAGCTTGATATTTACCACATTTTCAGGTCTTACCAGATTCTCACCGTTATTTACTTGTTTATTTAATTATTTGGCTTTTGTTTTTGTCTTACCTGCTTTCTGGAACCGTTCTTCACCGAACTCAAACCCCATCATTGCAGTTAACTCTTCTCTGCATTTCAAATCCGCCGATTATATGCAAAATTACATGCAAATTATGACTCAACAAGCTTTTTCTCTTATTTCCAGTATTTATTTTCTGTTATTTTCCAGATTTATTTTTTAAAGTAATTCTTGTGCTTTTTTTGTTTGTGTATAAGCTATTGTTATAGTGAATGACATTTCATTAGGTGTCTTCTGTAAATATGGGTAAAACATAAGGAGTATGTTTATTTCATAAGTCTGAAAGGCAACCGATTCTCACTTTTTAAAAGTTTAAAAGTTTAATAATATCGACCTTTAATTGGTTTTAAAAAATTAAAAACTGCTTTCATTATAGCTAAAACAAGACTAATAAGACTTTCTCCAAGCGAAAAAAGGTATTGGAAATACTGTGAAAAATGTCTTTCTCTGTTAAACTTAATTTGTCAATATTTTTTACTGTGGATGGCCAATACTGATAACTGAATATACAGTATCCCATAAGACAAACCTTAAAGAATATTTGATTAGACGGCAAGTGCAGGAGCTGATTTATGGGAACGAGGAGAGAGAAGAAGAGAGATGGAGAGTAATTTGATTGAAAGTGTTACATCAACTTGATAAAGTCAATGTCTCCTAGCAGAGGTCAACAGCTCCCAAAATGCCCTCTGTGGCCTCTTCTAACACCTCGAAAACAGCAGCACTGCTAAACTCCTGAAACTTCTATTGATATCTAATGAGACTTCAGCCACACACGAGTTTATGAAATGAACTGGCTTAATAAAAGAATATATATCTTTTATTATATCAGCTGAATGTGTCTGTGAAGTTTCAGCTCAGAACATCCCATAGATCTTTTTTTAAAATGATTAAATTTGGCCCATTTTTTGAGTGTGAGCAAAACGCACCGTTGTTGTAAGTCCCTTTAAATGCAAATGAGCTGCTACTTTCTGGAGTCCTTTTGTCTGAACTTCCTTGAATAACAATAAATAAACAGACAGTGCATTTCTACCTAGCCAGCTATGAAGAAACTGGCAGCCAAGCAACGTAGTGGTGACGTCACACACACACACACTCACTCAAGTCCAGCACGGTTGTCTAATCATGCTTAGTATGAATGGTTTGTAATCATGGTGCATCCTTCAAGGCTCACATGAAAAAACAACTGACTAATGGTAACTTTAACCACATTAGCCATTCTGCAGGTTAAAGCATGACTCGCAGTGCATTATTATTAATAATTATTCACAACTGTAGGGTCTTAGACTGTATGTACTCTCTGTAAAATCTTAGTTGTCCTAATGTAAAACTGAAAGACAATTAAGATGTGCCAAATGCAGACACACTTGAGACTTATCTAGAGTTTAACATAATCAATTCATGATCGCATTCTCATCTCAACTCTCAACTCAACTTTATTTCTAAAGCACTTTCAAACAACCACAATCAAGGCCGGCAGTATAGGCTAAGGGCGCTGTACATCCAGGAAGATGCCAGAAATTGGGGGGAAGAAAAAAAAGTGTAACTTCCACTCTTTTTAAAACTAGTTGGTATTATAACTTCAGCAAAAAATAAGCCCACATTAATTTAACTGCATAGCATGCCTACTAAGTAGTAGTAGTAGAAGTAATAATAATAATATAGCCTATGACACCCCCTCCCATTCGAATAATTAGACTTTACCTGCTACACAGTGGTAATTTTTTTGATTTGTCAATAAGTGCAGCATGTCAAAATGTCCCAAACTCTCTGGTGCCCAGAGGAGGAAAAAAAGAAGAAGAGGAAAAACATGACAAAGGCTGAGGTATTGTTACAATAAATATGATTATTTTGCTGTTTCTGAATGATGAATGATAACACCATTAACAAATAGCATGATACATACATACTAACCCTGCCATTTTTGCCCACTTTGGATACCAAAGTGCTGTAGATAAAAACACAAAGCACATACAAATATGTAAACAGCCCAAATACATAAACTTACAGCATATGATTAAAAGAAAAGAGAAAAATAAGAAAAAAGAAAATAAGTGTGTTTTTAATGGCCTCTGAAGATTTCCAAAGTAGTAGATGTTCTTAAGGACAGTGGAAGATCATTCCAAAGTCTTGGAGCCGCCACAATAAAAGCTCTAACACCACAACATTTTAAGGATCAGACATAAATGATCCTCAAAGCAAAGAGATCGCAAGTGTTGATGGAGACTAATTAGGTCAGACATACTCAGAGATATTCTATCAATCTTCTGAAATGATAACTCATCAAAAACAATCTGTAGTGCTAATTTTACTCATAACGTACCCTGATAATTAATAAAAAACTTTTAGCATTTCCCAGAGGTTGTTTGAAGTTGTTGCGCTGTTTGTGTAATCAGATTCAGGTAGATTCTGTATAAATTCTACGGTGACTCTTTTGTTCATTGAAACATCCAACAAGAGAACATTTACAATGGCTTTTTTCAGATATAGTGAACTTCTGCAATCGCACTGTTGGTGTAAATGTGCAGATTAAAAGGCTGTAAAACAGTGGGGTAAATAATTATTAAACACAATGTTTTTTTTAAATTAAAAATATGAATATTTCCAATGGAGCTGTTGACATGGAATTAAAGCAGATTTTTGAAAAAACCCAAACAATAATATCATAAAAATAAAACTACGCAAAAAAAAAAAAAAAAAATCTGAAAAATGAGTTGTGTAATAACAACAGAATTACTATTACTATGTAATAATCTACCAAAATGTTTTCAATACTTTATATGAAGACTTTTTTGGTGATAGCAGCTTAAAGAAGCCTCTCATATGGACAATGAAGTCACATGCATTACTCAGGTGTGATTTTTTAACAGATGTCAATAGAGTGTAAAAATGTTGATGGTTCGGTGGGTCTCGTCTATCAAGTCTGATCTTTATTTTGTATTTTCTATTGGATTTAAGTCAGGTGATTGGCTGGGTCATTCTACAACTTCATTTTCTTTCTCTGAAACCATTTGAGAGTTTCCTTGTCTGTGTTTTGGATCATTGTCTTGCTGAAATGTCCACCCTGGCTTTATCTTCATCATCCTGGTAATGCAGATGTTGGACTGAAGCAGCTAATATTAATTTACAATGAGGAAGGGCAGAGTGGTTGGTTGGAAAACTACAGTGAGATTTCCAACATAGGCTCATTCTGAAAACATAGCCCTATATACATTTTAGGAGAATGTCGCAAATTATGTAGCCAGAGTTACGTATGGCTGCATTTCGTCTTTATAATGTACGATACGGGGAAGGATGACGGCGTTCCTTTTCACGCTTACCAGCTTACCGCTTACCTCCATATGGATGGCTTTCCAGTTTGTCCAGTTATCTCGCTATGTATGTCAGCAGACTTGAGATGCAGAGAGGAGTTGACCACGATGATGGGGTTTGAGTTCGGCCAAGAACGGTTCCAGAACGTATGTAAGACAAAAACAGAAGCCAAAAAACTAAAACAAACATGTAAATAACATGGTGAGCATGTGGTAAAACGTGGTGAAAACATGGTAAAAATCAGACGAAAGCTTTTCTTTTTTCTGGATTGCTTTTTAAAACTGTTAGTTGGGTATAAGGAAGTGGGTGGGTGGGTCAATCTGTGCTTTTGAAAACACTATTGGTTGGGTTTCGGGAAGGATGAGGGTGGGTCAGTCGATCGGTCAGTCAGTCAGTCAGTCAGTCAGTAAGTCAGTCAGTCAGTCGATAACAGCCCCTTGCTGGATTTACTCAAGAACAGCAGGCCTGAATGGCACTCACAAGATAAATTAAAGACCTCAAAAAGCGTACACAGCGGCCTCTGGTGGATTCACGTAAACAAAAACGGCAAAAAAAACGTAGCTCTTGAGATGTATTTGGCACTTTCCAGAAATGTATATAGTGGTACATTTTCAAAATGAGCCTGGGTTGGAGATTCCAGCTGCTGTCTGGGCTTTCACTGCCTTTCTACACCTTCCTTTCTTCATGTGTTCAATACTTTTTTGACCTGTGTCATTTTATTTTATTACACATAACTTCATTTGTAAACTAATTAGTTTTGTTTTCTTTGCATATGTGGATTTCTTTGGTTACTACCAACATCTGGGGAAAATTTCAAGACAGCAGCACCTTTAGAAATATGATTTCTGAGAAAAATGGTAACATGTTCAATATTCATTTCCCCCACTGTATATACATCATTAGTGTCGTAAAATATTCAGATCATCTTCACACATTTCTGTATAGGCTTGTTAAAACAACGTTTCTGCTTTTTACTTTTTCACATTTGGTATTGATTGGTAGATGTGCTCATTTACAGCACTTACACAAAAAGCCAGACTTTCAACATGTATCCCCTTTAAAAAGAGCTAAAAATTATCATAGAATAGTGCATTTTTTCCCTGAGCAGAACTGGATGATATATCAGTATGAGTATAGAGAGAGAGAGTGGCGTTTGTGCGCTGGAAACTGCTGTGTGTTTAGGTGACATTAGGATGGTGTTGTGTATCACAGTCACGACGGCAGTGCTGTCTAACAGTCTCTTCATCACTGTGGCTCAACATCGCTGAGATACAATCTTGTTTCTTTAATCCATTACAGGCTCACATTACCTGCACAACACAAATACATCTCAGTTTGCCATGGCCTGCTGCTTGGATATAAAAGTGCCTCATTTGATCAGCTCATTATTTTCCCTTAAGACCTCATCCCGCACACGTTCTTCAGCTATTTGTCCTTAGCTGATGCAGCAATAGAAGGACTTTAATGCTTTGATAATATCTGTGGTTTGTTTCTTTGATATTTTACCTCATCGTGGATTGTGTACTATATGATTACATTTTTAAACACACAATATTTTTTTATAAAAAACGAAGCAAGCGATTTTTGCTTTTTGCAATCACAAATAAATAATAAAAATAAAATAAGAAGGTTCAATTACTTCAAAATAGTAACATATAATAAAAATTATATAAATATAACATGACAAATTAGACATATTTAATTGCTTACAACAGTAACTGAGAAAAATAAGTAATAATATTTTCAATTAACTAATACATGAACTTAATACAACTACAAAAAATTAAAGGAAAAAAACTGCTAAAACTCAAACCGTAATTAAATTCAAAAGTGGAAACATTAAACATAATAAGCACTATAATTCAGTTTATCTGAATTTATTGGATTAATCAGGCATGGGTTTGAGAAAAATGCTAATATTTCATTCTATAAACAACAACAAAACAGCAGCAATAATAATAATGATGATGATGATAATAATAATAATAATAATAATAATTAGAAGGCCTTCTAATCGCTATTTTTGCTCAGCATCAGGTGCACAGCAGCGAACTATGATCTTCTTTTAATGAGAAATGTCTGATATACTGCTAATTTAAGTTTTTATTTCATTTATGCATACGCAATGAATGCAAGCCTGCTTACTGTGGGTGGTTCAAATGACAGAATATGTAAACTTAGTTTATAATTAAATAATAATAATAATTAAAAGCCTGGGTGTTGATCGCAGAGGACTATTATTTTGAAGGCATCGTTATGAGCTCAGATTTGGTTGACCAATCAGATAAAAATGTGTGTTTCAACACTCCTACATGTGTATAATGAATTTTAAAGGGCACCTTTAATGAAAAATCTACTTTTTAAGCTGTTTGGACAGTCATATGTGTAGTTATAGGGTATAGACGGTCATTTTGGGGTGGTATAAACACACCCAGTCCTTTTTTTTCAATTTAACAGCATAAAAACGGTGAACCAATTGGAGCGGTTTTGAGACCGACCGCAACTTGACGTAGGAGTGCGGTCCCCCCGCCCACCGAATTGATTGACAGCTGCGTATTAACATGTCTCCGTAGTAACGCGTATAATCATATCAACAAGACAGGACGTGCGCAAAGCAACCGGGAATAAAAGGTCTGTTCAGTTCGGGAAGGTCATTAATCACCATCGAATGTGATCAAGAGTGAGTTTAAGTTTAACACGTGTTTAAAACAGTGCATGTTTGTAATGAACTACAGCCATTTACTTCAGCTTTACTTCATCACCACAGCTGTGTGTCAGCAAAAAAGACGCTTCAATCTCGGTTTGTGGACATTAAATCAGGTTTATTGTGTACATTAACATAACAGATATCCATACAGCAGTGGATATTAACCCGTATCCTTTCACATTTGCTTGCAAAAGCAGTGCAAAGCTCAACGCACGCACTGTCTGTGTGTGTGTGTGTGCGCGTAAGTGTGTGAACGAACTCTAACTGCATTGTGTGTGACTCATCGTTGCAACTCCTTAACAAACACATCAAACAGTATTTGGTAAAGTTCTTACTGTTGTATTTCTCAAACGTAGTAAGATCTGCTTCGTTCACATCTGTTCCTGTAGTGTCTGTCTGTCTGACGGAGCCGAGGGCGGAGATTGAGGCACGCTGACAGGCACGGTGGGCGGGGAGGACTATTCTTAAAGGGCCAGCGCCAAAAACAGCAAAAAGTTGTAATGGAAGGACTTAAGAGAGCTATAATTAATAATCTGATGGGTATTTTGAGCTGAAACTTTACAGACAGATTCTGCTGACACAAAAGACTTTTATTAAATCTAAAAAGGGGTCATGTATGTGCCCTTTAAAGTCGTTTATTCGGTTTCCTACCCTAAACCAAAAAACGAGCCAAAATCTAATTGAGCAAACTAAAAACGGTTGTTTTCTTCAGTCATGACAGTTTAGGTAAATTTAAAAAATCGAAATCAAACTCAGTCGAATCCCGTTATTAGTTTCTTTCGGTTTTTCGGGATCGCCACAGTGGAATGAACAGCCAAATTATCCAGCATGTGTTTTACGCAGCGGATGCCCTTCCAGATACAATCCATGACTGGAAAACATCCACACACACACATACACTAGGGCCAATTTAGCTTCCCCAATTCACCTATAGCGCATGTCTTTGGACTTGTGGGGGAAACCGAAGCACCCGGAGGAAACCCAAGCCAACACGAGGAGAATATGTAAACTCCACACAGAACTGCCAACTGACCCAGCTGAGGCTCTAACCAGCGGCCTTCTTGCTGTGAGGCGATCGTGCCTCTGTGGATTCCTAATTTTAAAACACGATTCAAAAGTAGACAAATCCAATTCGGAAATTCAAAATACAATAAAAAATACACAAATCCAATTCATAAATTCAAAACACGAATCAAAAACAGACAAATTCAATTCATATTGTCAAAACATGATTTAATTTATGCACAGATTCAATTCATTTGGCAAAAATATTTATGATTATTACTTGTGAATTCACATATTGTGTGTTGTATTTATGAATTGTGTTTTGAATCAACAAATTGGATTTTGTAAATGTAAACTGTGCTGTACATGTGCTGTATGATTTTTATTTAGTAAATTAGTATTTTTGATGCTGATCTGGCTCCATAGTATCCCCTCGAATCTTTTTGAACTCAGGAAAGACAAGAGAAACCTTTATGATACTACCAGCAGTGTTGTAACATCATCAAATTCTGGACAGCAAAACGCTCCTAAAATGTACACAAAAAAAGGCAGCTCGTCCTCTCATCTCAACTCTTTGTTGTTCAGCTTCCTGCTGTTAGATGTCGGCCGCTGTTCCTGTTTATTGGTAAAGTGATAACATGAAGGCTGAACATGAGTGCTGAGCTGATACGCTTCTTCTGATGGATGGATAAACAAAAAAAAAACACTGTTCTCCCAAAAGAAAAGCAATATTGCAATATATTCTTCGTGTGATGGATTAGTTTGCAATATTACTTATAATAAGATATTATAATAGGATTTTATAAGTGGCTAATTGTATCATGCCCCTCTCCCCAGCAATAATCTGTACATAATTACATTTTTCTTATATTCGTTCCACTCTAAGGTCTCATGCATGTTTTCTCTCTTCACAATTAAAGCATTTACTTAATGCCGTGGAGTTTGATTTTGTTTAATTAACCAAAGCACCTTTTTTTCTTGCTGAAGGCAAAGAGAACAAGGCATATCAAACAATAAATCACCATGCAACGAAAGCGGATGTAGGTTGACGGTTTGCGCCCCTCATTAAAATCTCGGTACTTTTAAATTATTCACACACTCTTGTTTTGTTATAGCTGTTGATCCACAGCAATTGCAAAAGTACCGACCGTTTGGTGGAATCGTGCATGATCTGTTTATTAAAACAGAGTTTGTTGGCTTGTGTTTTTGCAGGTATACCACAATTCCAGCGCTCCCGAAGCAGAAAACCCAAATAAATCAAATTCATTAACTCTGTAATTGATTTCATTATTTTTCATGCTCAAAACGGAATATTTGTTTATTTATTTCTTGGTGCAGGTTTTGCAGAAAGGGATGGAGGCAGAGCTCGGGAGCATGAGACCAAGGTTGAGCGCATATAAACAGTCTGGCCAGGGGGAAAGTCGCTCTTTAATTACACCACAGAAGAGCTGAGAGCCGTCGGCAAACCCTTCATCACATCAGCACAAGTGGCAGGACCAGGAGGACAGGGTCAAAACCCAATCCAAAGAAAAGGAGGGACGAAAAGGAAGAGAGTGAATAAAATAGATAGATAAACAAATACATAATAAGTAACGAATATTATTTGGAAAAAATAATATTGTATTCGGCGTCACGGCGAGGTGGGTAGCACGATCGCCTCACAGCAAGAAGGTCGCTGGTTCGAACCTCGGCTGGGTCAGTTGGCATTTATTTGTGGAGTTTGCATGTTCTCCCCGTGTTTGCGTGGGTTTCCTCCTGGTGCTCCGGTTCCCCCCACGAATCCAAAGACAAGCGCTCTTGGTGAATTGGGTGTGAGTGTGTGAATGTAAGAGTGTATGAGTGTTTCTCAGTGATGGGTTGCAGCTGGAAGGGGATCCGCTGCGTAAAACATATGCTGGATAAGTTGGCGGTTCATTCCGCTGTGGCGATCCTAGATTAATAAAGGGACCAAGCTGAAAAGAAAATGAATGAATGAATGAATATTGCATGCACAGCTATGTCCTCTCAAGCTTTTTTATTTTGGTGTAGATGAGCTTCCAACTAAAACGAAATATTGAATAGGGAATAAGTTAAATACAACATACAACAAAGTAAAGTAGAATGACCATCACCAAATATACTCCCCTATACTGTACCGTACATGCCCCAAACGTCCAACCCATAGGGCCACAAGTAAACCATGGATGAAATGAAACAAAATTAAACCCTGGTAAGAAATAATCTGCCCCAAATGAAGTGCAATTTTTTTCCTTAAGGCATGTAGGATGATACTTCTTTAATCCACATAGAAGTAGAAGGGAGTTTAGAATCAGATTGGGGGCTTTCCTTTTGTGCAAAATTCACTGGTAGCAAACGAACAGCAAAAGGGGTGTGGTTAAGAATAATGTGGCTAAAGCCATCAAACTGACATCAACAGAAAAGCAACAGCACTACAAATGCAGAAGCAAATATTTAGACTTTAAGGATTAGCAAAGCAAGCATTTTTTTTCAGTGTATTAACAGATTAATTGTTCACCTAAAGAATAGCAATGTGCTCTAATAATATGGAGCCAGATCAGTCTCAAAAATACAAATTTACAAAATAAAATTCATACATGCACAGCACAATTCACATTTACACAATCCAATTTGTAAATTCAAAGCAATTTATAAATACAACACACAATATGTGAATTAACAAGTAAAAATACATTTTTGGCAAATGAATTGGATTTGCGTATATAATGATTCGTGTCTTGAATTTACGGATTGGATTTGTGTATTTATGAATCGTGTTTTAAATTTTCTAATTGGATTTGTGTATTTTTTAATCGTGTTTTGAAATTTCTAATTG
>CAIGQQ010034734.1:8060898-8080754 GCA_903798035.1 Danio albolineatus | reverse complement strand
GGGGGGGGCAATTATGGACTCTTGCGAGAGTCAAGCTCGTGGGTACTCTGCTGGAGTTAGAGCTGTATGTGCCATCCCCGGCTGGGGTCGGGAGAGGTAGGGGGCTGGTGAGAGCCCCAGCTGGGGGGTGAATGGCAGTTGGGCGGTGACCCCTGCGGGGGTCAGGTTTGCTCGGGACCTGCTCCTGCGGGAGCTGAGCTGGGGAGTGGCAGCACTACATATAAATATATATTTATAGGCGTGGGTGCGTATAGATATATATATATATATAAATAAAAATAAGGTGAATGAAATCATGAAAAATATAGGAGATAGAAGGGTATAGATAAATAAAAATTTATAAGCTAGGGCCAGGGGAGGTGACGTGACTCGTGCTCGAGACACAGCTCGGGAGGTAGAGCTAAATTGGCCAACTCCAGAAGAGTCAGGAGGTGAAAGGGGGCGGTGAAGACTCTCACTGGAGGGTGAGGGGCAAGCAGGTGCTCTGGGACCGTTCCTGCGGGAACGAGAGCGTGGAGGTGGCAGCACTATATACAAATCTATATTTATGTGCGAGGGTGCATATAGATATAGATTTGAATAATTAGAAAAGAAGTAGAGTTCTATTATACAACATTATTTATAATGGTATATAATAGGAAAAGCTAGGGCCGGGGGGAGGGGCTGAGAGATGGCTGAGTCAGAGCCATGGGGTCGGGGTCCTACAGGAGTCGGGGAAGAGGAGGGGGTAGTGAAACTCCTGTGGCAGAAGGCCGGGGGGGCGGGGTGGCGGGGGGGGGCTTGGGCGGGATGTACTCCGCTGGAGTAGGTATGGCTCGGGGAGAAAGCTGAGTATACTCAGAGCTGGAAAAAGTAAGAGGGATAAATGGCTGGGTCGTGCCCGCGCCCTTGAGATGTCTGCATGGTGGTTATCGTCCCGCCCTTGGGAAGCTGGTGTGGCTGGGTAGTGCCCTTGCACCTGGGAGGTTGGTGAGGCTGTATAGCCGCCCGGCCTTGAGTGCTGGGGTTAGGGTGACTGCTGGTGAGTGCCTTTTGGGCTTCCTTGAGGTGGCTGTGGCTGAGGCGGATGTATGCTTTGAAGGCGTCGGAAGACCACCTTCCCAGGGTTTGTATGTGATGTTGTGAAAGCCCTTTATGAGCTGCTGTGGTTGCTGCACCAATTCTAAATGAATGGCTAGAGTATGATTCTGATGGGAAGCCTGAATGTCTGAGGACTGCTTTGAGGTGTTTTTGAAACCAAAAACGTGTTACTGGGTGATTAGTATCGTCGGTGAAGAGGGGGGAGAGGGGGCTGGGACTTAGAGTTTTCCTGTAGTGAATGTAGGCTAGTAGTGTTTGGAATGGGCTTGTAGGGGAGGGGATGTTAAATATGTATATGAAGTGTCCTTTTCTGTATTGGTCTGTTTTACTTTGTTTGATGAGGAAGGATATGGTTTCCTCGTCCATCAAAGTCAGATCAGAGATGGTGGGGTGGATGTTAGGATCAAATGAAGATGTAATTGTGAATTCGGAACATCTAAGAAATCCGAAAAAAGCCAGGGTAAACATGGCGTCTAGGGTATGGTCTGTGTGGGGGGATAGGTAACCTTTCCTTAGTGTGGAAATGCATTTGGAAAGGATAGTGTGAGTGATGGGTAGCCTGGGGTCTGGGAGGGAGGGGTTAACTTTCTGGATGCCTTTGATAAGAAGGCTGGTTTGTGTATTGGCTATGGAGTCTGAAATGGAGCCATAAATGAGCTTGTGGAAAAACTGAATTCCGCTTAGATAGCTCTTGATAGAGTTGGCTTGGATGTGTTTGAGTGTATGAAGATATGTGATGAATGAAGTGATTGTGAGTAGGGAAAAATTAGGGAATGTAGTGTTGTACAGGGAATGGAAATGTTTAAATGTTTTCCATGCCGTGAGATATGATTGCAGGGTTCTGGGGGAAACTGCCTGGAGGATGAGGGATATGGATGTTTGGTGCAAGTTGTGCATGGGATGGTCTATGGAAATATCATCTCTGAAAATCGAGGGACGGGCGTCGGGCGTGGCTCCGCATCTGGCGCCAATTGTTTGAATTTCTGAAAATGAAAGCGAAAGAGAGAGTCAGCAATTTGATTATGAAAACCAGGAACATGTACAGCAGTCACAATAAATTGTTTTTTGGCTGATGTCCAAATAAGGCGGCGGAGTAACGGCATTAAAGCGGGGGAGTGTGAGCGTCCTTTATTAATACAGTGCGCGACTGCTTCGTTGTCACAGTGGACGAGGATGCTGGAGGCGGACCATTCGTCTCCCCATAATATAGCGGTGGCTACTAGAGGGTATAATTCAAATAAAGCTGAAGAATGCTGCTGGGATGGAATTTCTAACATTTGGGGAGGCCAGTCTGAAGCAAACCAACGGCCTTGGTAATATCCTCCGAAACCTACGGAGGGGGCGGCGTCTGTGTAAAGATTAATATCTACGGGGGATGAAATTAGATCACTATAAAAGAATGAGCAGCCGTTCCAGCATTCGAGGAAGGAAATCCAAAGGCTGAGTTTGTTATGGCATGGATCGGATAAATTAATGGTCTCGTCTAATTCGTGCGCTGATGCTGCGAGTTGGAGGAGGTGAGAGATGAAGGGGCGTCCCTGGGGAATGATGCGCATGGCGAAATTCAGATGTCCTAAAATTGACAAAAGTTCGCGTTTAAGGCATGCTTGTTTTTCCAAAAATATGGAAGATAAGGAAATGATCTGGTCGATTTTTTCTTTAGGTAGGGATGCTTGGAATTTTTGTGAATCTAGATTAATGCCTAAGAATTCGATTGATGTGTCGGGACCGGAGGTTTTTTCCTCTGCGAGGGGAATGCCAAGTTTAGCGAAAACTGTTTTGGTAGTCGCTAGGTGTTTGGCTGGCGGGGTATTTGGGGAGGATATGATGAGGAAATCATCTAGGAGGTGGACTACGTGCTGGATTCCGTAGTTATTAGTGAGGATCCAGCATATGGCTTCTGAAAGCATGTCGAATATTTTTGGGCTACTTCTGCATCCGAATGTAAGGCGGACTGAGAAGTAGAATTGTGATTTCCAATTGATGCCAAAAAGATGCCAGAAATCAGGATGTAATGGCATGATTTTAAAAGCTGACGTGATGTCGACTTTGGCGAGCCAAGCGTTGCGGCCGACTAGTTTAATTAAAGAAATCGCTTGGTCTATGTCGTGGTAATTTAGAGAGAATTCGTCGGGCGGGATAAGGCTATTGATACTGGAGAAGGCGGAATTGTGAGGAGATGAAAGATCAATTATCAATCGTTTTTTGCCCGAAAATTTTCTAGTTGCTACTCCGATGGGGCTGATGTGATACGTGCTAAAGGGGGGAGCGAGAAAGGGACCGATCAAGAATTTGTTATCAATCTCTTTCTTGATCAATTGTTCTACAACTTCTGGTTCAGCGTTGGCAGATTGTAAATTAGGGCTGGCGAGGTTGTAGGATGGGAGAGTCGAGACACCAGGGTGGAATCCGTTAGACAAACCTGAAATGAGAAATTCAGAAAAGTTAGGGTCAAGGTGCAAACTTAGTTCTGTATAAAGGTTAGAAATATTCACAGGAGTCGATAAGTAATTTCTATGCTTTTTATTTGCTTTTAACACTTGGCATACTACTCGTGCATGTGCGCCGCCACAGTAGTTACAAATGTGTAGGAATTTGCAGGGGTGCCTAAAACATCTGGCGATATTGAAGTTGTGGCAGGCCGAAGAGGAAGGGTTTTGGGAGGGGGGGAAGAAGAGCGGGGATAGCGGAAGTAGAGGGGCGGGGAACGTAGCTGGTGGATCTTGGGGTTTGTAGTTCTTTTTCGAAGGAGGGGATTATGAAGGGGCAGGAGGTGGTCGTGTGCAGGTTTGATCGGCAGACCGCGCAGGAAAGATTACGGCATCCGAGAAAAACTCTGTTGTGGAGGTCAGTATCCACCGCCCCCCAAAATGGGCACTGATTCCACTGAGTAACGCGAATAGCGCATTTTGCGGAAAACAATTTATGGTAGGTGTAAAAATGGGTTCCCCCATAGGAGAGCGCGAGTTCTGAAATGATGGCCATGTAGTCGTTCAGTTCGCGTCTCCTATGGGGAAAGACTGAGCAGATGGTTTCTGTATATCGTGCGAAGGCTACGTGAAATTCGGCTAATGATAATATGCGGTGTTGAGAGCTAGCGGGTGATTTAAGTCTGATAGAGAATTCGCCGCAATCCACCTGCCGTTCTGCCGAGGGAGGTGCAATAGGTGAAAGGAGTGTGGAGAGGTCTATGTCGGCACCTGATAGGATGAGGTTCTTGATGGCGTTGGAGATCGGGGGTGGTTCCAGGATTGGAGCGTTATGCGGAATAGGGAGGGGTGTGGCTGTGGCTAGGGTGAAGAGGGCTCGTGCTGTGGAAATGTGAGTAGGGAGGGGGGGATTTTGGGGAGGGTTAGTAACAGAGGTGGATGCTTGGTGGAAAGATGTGGGGGGAATGAAGGAGGGAATGCTAGAAGGAGGAAAGGGAGTAGGATAAATATTAGGGTTAGAAGAAAAAGATTGGGTAGAAATAATCTGGGTTGAGGGGTGAGGAAGATTAGAAGGGAGAGAAAATGGAAGGGGGTTGAGTGTAGAAGGGATGGCTGGTAAAGATGGGCTGGAGTTTCTGCTTGAATGAGGAGCCGGAGGCCAGGGGAGTGGGGTGGGCAGTCCAAGTGTGGCGTCATTGTCCGGTGGGTTAGCTGTGTTTGGTACTGTTGGAGATGCAATGTGTCCGGTTCCGTGTGTTTGCTTTCTATTGGTTTTCCTGGTTGCTTTCTTTGATGGTCCTGGTTGGTTACTTGCTTGCTGGGTTGTCGTTGGTTGAGGGTAGGGGGCGTGGCGGGAGCGGGTGGTTCTGTTGTCCTGAGGGGGCGGAGTTGGTGACGAGATGGACTCATAGAGTTTCAACAGTTCAGTTTTGTTACAGCGGCTGGGGATGGAGATTCCGGCTTTTATGAGGGATTGGCGGAGTTCGGAAACTGTCATTTTGTTGGAGGTGAGGGATGATGATCTTGCCGAGGCGTAAGAAGAAGCTGGAGAAGGTAAGTGGCGATTTGGGGTATCTTGGGATGGGGATTGTAAGCGGCGTTGGGTCCTTGTTGTTGAGCGGATGGGCCTCCGGCCCCTTACGGGAGCCTCGGTGTCGGGTCTGTTTCCGTGCTGGGTTGGGTGATCCTGAGCTGGGGTTCCTGGGAAGGTTTGGTTCTCGTTCCTGTCCATGATGTAGATGATTCTTTCCAGAGGTAGATGATAGAGCTGTTTGGTGATTGTTGATGATGATGAGGATGAATTGTCGATGTTGTTGATGAAGTTTGTTGAGTTGATGGGTTTGTAGAGATGCGGAGAGCTTGGCGGAAGGTTTAATATGGCTTGTAGAGGAGCTTGGAGCAGTCCTGTCGAGCCTTCTTCGGAAAAACGAAGATAAGGAGTGATGTATGCTGGGATACTTATAGTGGGATTGGTTTAATGTGATTGGCAGGCTGGTGATTGTTAATGATAGACCAGCTGCGGTCAATAGTATCACGTGTTCCTCTCGAAATTAGTTTGTGAAACTTCACTTAATAATCACTGCTGAGAGTCCAAACACTGAAGATTGATCCATCGATGCGCAGCCCTACAAGTCCCGAACCATGCAAGCCAGAGGCGACAGCGGCGAGGAAAAAACTTCACCAATTGGCGAAAGTGAAGACTTAAAAAACCTCGGGAGAAACCAGGCTCAGTTGGGCACGACCATTTCTCCTATGGCCAGACGTCTTGTGCAGAGCTGCAGTCTATGGCGCCGGGGCTGGAGAACGCTGGACATCCATCATGGAGAGACCACAGGTGGGTCACCGGCTGGTCAACAGGCTGGCCCTTCGGGAACAATGCAAGGACTCGTCTGTCACAGGGATCGTCTTACAGGAATCTGTCTCTTTTGTTCATAAGTGTCTCATAAGTGTCTCTTTTGTTCTTGTAAATCATTTCATGTTCTGATAATGATTTATATCATGATATATATTAAATTTTCTTTTAGTTTATTCAAATAATAACTTTTTATATACTTTTCTCTTGCTACTTTTTTGACATTTTAACTAAGCAGGAATGCACACATTTCTGACTGATCTAGATAACTGATAACTCTTTATATCTGAGGGTAACTAGCTGATATATTAGCCGATAAATATAAATAATAATTCATCAAATTTTTCTTGATGACTGGAAAAAAGGCAAACAAATACAGTGAACAACTGATTTTTAATTTAAAACTTTAACTTTATTAATCAACTGTTCTTTTCTATGGCCAACTTTCTTTTACATGAACTATTTTCTTATATATATTCTTAAATATAATATATTCTTTATTTACTGTATATATCAATTTATATACAGTAAATCGTAGTAACATCGCAAAACATATCGCAGAAAAACTAAATGCCAATGAAACTAAACACACAATCACAACGCCAGTTGATTCCAATGCTAATAGGCCAAAATGCCAAAGCCCCTATTAAGTCTTTTTATTAAGTCTTCTACTGACCCTTTGATCAAACAAACACATCCTTGTTAAATAGAAAATTCCTGCAAAATTTGAACCATTAGCTTATATGCAGAGTGTATATCTAATATTTGGGCATGGGATTTGTGTTTTTTTTTATTAGACGGGTGACTTTAAACAGTCAAAACAAAGTCTAGCAGAGGCCTTTCATTGTTTTTAAATAGCAGCCAAGGAGCACATAATTCAGTAACAAATGCTTTCGGAACAATGATAAACCCATGGCCCTGTGTTGATTTTGTCACTGAAAACAAGACTTTGCTGTTGCACTGCTTTACTTACTGCAGGCTGCAGCTCTAAACGCTGGAACGATGAGCACGACGCTATCAGATAATAGTATCCACCCGGAATGGATTGCATGGCATAAAAGGTTTCCTTAACCGTATAAAGGGAGCATGCAATGCAATTTTACTTCAACTAGAAGTGCTGCACATCGTAATTGTGCTTTCGTTTCCCAGGTATGTCTGGACGCTTTGCATTACATATAGTACAAATTTACCATCTGCACATAACAGCAGATATATTCAAGCTTTATGTGTTTTGATTTGAACCACAGAAGAGATATAAAAAGTTGCTGACATGGAGCGTTTCTCTTAGCATTATATACTGTACACAGACCAATGTATCTGTACTGATGTTAGATTGTGCATGTTTTTTTTCTGTGCTGAGCTTCCTCTCCACAGCATTCAATTTATTTCTATAGGTTTTGTAGCATGTATTTGTCACTTGGAAAGAAACAAACTCTCTCTCGTGTGAAATGGACTCATTTGAAGCGATTGATTTGATGGTGGCGCACGAGGAAAACAAGCAAATTAGGTGACCTGAATGAATAAGTGCAATCAGCAAGACTTTCTGAGAATGTAAAACACATAATGAGTTTGTCTAATTATCTGAGATAGGTATTAATATAGATCCATCTGTTGAGACAGATCAAATATGTCTTGAGGGAGAAAGCATTACAATGACCTAAATGAAGAAAAGCGTTCATGATGAAACTAATATTCTTTTATCATCAAAATGGACGTTTTTACAGGGAAACCATAGAGGAATGTATTTGCTTCCCCAAAGAATCTTATAGTGAAACGATTTGATGAGTAGAAGGGGCTGGATTTAATTTAATTGAAATTAAATCACTGTGATAGTCATGCACATTTTATCAGGGAAGCACAGCTCTGTGACGATAATAAATCCAACAGCCAGAGGGCGCTCTCATGCGGAAACTCCAAATACCCACAAAGAAGAATCCCAGGAAATCTCTATATCGTTACTAAGGCTCTTTCTTAATTCCAACAACACAGAAACCAGACTTGCGTTCTTGTGTAGACTATTCTTGCAGGCCACCTTGACAGAATAAACTATAGGGGGGCCGCGAGAACACAGAACATGTCCTCTGAGAAGTGAGATACTGCGTTCTTCCTGATGGTCACTTGGCCTTCACATACTTTTAACGGAAATTATTAAAATGCTACAGCATTCATACAAAGGTTTATTGTTTTTTCCCACTTCTCAAGATATATAACATGCACAAAAACCTTACAAATATACTTTGCACAATATAAATGAAACAGATTTTAATACGGATTTATGCTTTTGTGAAGACTTTCATGTTAATGTTTACTTTCACCTCATTTAGGGAAACTCCAAAGATACATAAACTATATCTCCAAGCTTTAATAATAAATCTCTAGAAAATTCTGCACTTCCCACCTCTATTATTCAGCTGCAATGACTTCTGGGACTTTATGAGGAAGTTTTGCGCTCAAGCCTTAATCAATGCATCATCGATATCAAGAACACATCTGGGATTTTTCACGCGTCCTCAGTTATTGCGGTCTTGAGTTTTGGAACTGAACTTTGGCGGTTGATGATGACGTTCCATGAGAACACAAGGATGCAAGAACACATAGTGAGAAACAGGCTAAATAAACAAAAGATTTAACTACATTGATTCAATGTGACAAAATTGATTCAATGTGACAAAAAAGTGAGTTTGAAGTAAAACATTGGGATTTGAAAATAAAGGTTAATTTTTCTTTTAAATAGCCTTAAAATATAAAATGGTCCCGGCGGCACTGTGGCTCAGTGGTTAGCTGTCGCCTCACAGAAAGATTGCTGGTTTGAGTCCCGGCTGGGCCAGTTGATGTTTCTGTGTGGAGTTAGCATGTTCTCCCCTTGTTTGCATGGCTTTCCTCCGGGTGCTCCGGTTTCACCCAAGACATGAGCTATAGGTGAATTAAATGAACTAAAATTGGCCATAGTGATAGTGTGTGTGAGAATCTAAGAATTTATGGATGTTTAAATATAAATAAAGAGACTAAGCTGAAGGAAAATGAATGAACGAATAAAAAGGTCCTAATAAATTAAGCAGTTTAGCCTATTAAATTTCATTCATTTCATTTTCTTTTCGGCGTAGTCCCTTTATTAATCCAGGGTCACCACAGCGGAATGAACCGCCAACTTATCCAGCATTTGTTTTACGCAGCAGATGCCCTTCCAGCTGCAACCCATCGCTGGGAAACATCCATACATTCTCATTCACACACATACACTACGGACAATTTAGCTTGCCCAATTCACCTGTACCGCATATCTTTGGACTGTGGGGGAAACTGGATTAAACCCACTTGAACACGGGGAGAACATGCAAACTCCACACAAAAATGCCAACTGACCCAGCCGAGGCTCGAACCAGCAACGTACTTGCTGTGAGGCAACAGCACTACCTTCTGCGCCACTGTGTCGCCCTAGCCTATTAAATATAACAGCCTAATATACAGTATAGTAACTGAAAGTTATCAAAACTCACTTTTTCTTCACTGTGTACTTAGAAATATGCATTGATTCTCATTAGTTACTATAGTTATACAGTGAAAATAGGTGTCACTTTAGGACAGAATGCACAGATCTCTAAGCATCAGCATTCGATTACTTTCCTAACTCTTTATGCTCATTTTATGTGTCTAAACATGCACTCAAATGCCAAAACCACTCCTTTTCAAATCACATTTTCAGAAGCTGCTCAGAGAATAACAAAGATTGAAAATATGGGAGAAATACGGGAAAATATTTAAACGGTGATAATGGGGTAGAATGGAAAAATTATGAGAGAATATGGGAAAATGGGATGACAGGTACATGTATGGTAAATGTATGGTAAATACATGTTTTACATGTGTTTTTTCCAGCATTCACTATACAGAGCCATAGTTCACTGAGAAGACATTTTCACAAAACGATTATCTGCATTTCATTAACATTCAATTAAATAAAGTCCAATTTTGAATGTATTTTGCAAAGCTTATCAGTGTTCAAGAGTGTAGTAAATGCTGCACCATCTGAAAGTCCATGCTGGAGATTTACCAGAACCTGTGAAATGCACATGAAAATCACTTTTTCACAATTAATCACTCAGCCCATATCTTATATTGCTTTTTATTTGCGTCTTGTTTGGATGTTTGCTAATATTCTGTGAGCTAAGAGGCTCAAAGGCATATAAGCAGACTTTGAGCACAAACAGCCAACATATGAAAAACCAAGCAAGAACATATTGATTTATCTCACAATAAAGCCCCAGCGGCAGCAGCAGCAGCACAAGACTCGAGGGATTGATTGAAGGAATCCCCGGTTCACAGCAAACCCTTAAGGTGGCAATCGATCATCCATCTGCACATACCGATGCTCTCTCACCTAAAGTTTGACCATAGCGCTTTTCCCTAAAGTCAGGTTCTTTTAGAGACGACTTTAATAGTGGTTCCCCTGTGACCCGACTCAACATCCAGAAGAATGTTCAGAGCGACAAATCTCATCCTGACCTACTCACAGGAACGACCGTTATATATATACATACACTGGAGATAACTTGAGATCTGCAAAGTAGTTCTATTTTAAGTTATTATATAAGAAGTAAATGAGGAGTTTTAAGCATATTTAATGAGTTAAATATATATTTACATATATTTAAAAAAACATTAAAGCTGCAAGCAGAGATGAAAAGGACCTCGCACCCAGGCTCACTGCCGCCCAATTGACTTTGGATGACAAAGAACAGTGGACAATAATAATTTAAGCTGATACATATAAAAACCTATCAATGTTAGCTATTTGTGTCATTCATACTCCTGCCAGCAGGTGGTGCTTTGACTGTGAATGAATATTCAAATGTAGATGTCTTCAGTGCAGTACTATAATGAAAGGTGTGAAATTTGGGGCAGACTGGACATTATAACAGCTTGCTTTTCAATGATTAAAGGTTTGTCAGGCCGCCACAAATACACCTTTCGATGAATAATAATAAAATTTAATAAAAATTATAAAAAACAAAATTTGTAGAAGTTTGTTATACTGTAAAACATGCAATTTCCTGTTACCAGCAGGTGGCGCTATGACTGTAACTGGATACTGACATGTAAACATGTTCAGGTCAGGACTCTAATCAAACATGTACATTTAGAGGCAGATCAGACAATGCATACCTGAGTTATAAATACTTGAGCCTGACACGGACAAGCCCTTCGACGAAAACTCAATATCTTCGCAATTTAACATCCCCAAGGCCTTTAGATGACAATTTTGGTGTTGATCTGATAAAATCCCAAGGAGGATTTGAGATTTCACTTCTTCTTTGTAGGTATTGGCATATTTAATGTGTGTGCCAATTTTTGTACGTGCATGAAACGTAGCTTGAGAGGAACTGTGAATAGGTGGTGCTGTTGAGCTATTGTGCCACACCCTTTTCCGAAAACCTATAATATTTGGAAATTATCGCAACTGCTGGTGTGTTCAAACCCTCAAAAATGTGATTCACTCAAGAGAGGTAGAATCCTATCTGACAATTCTCATTCAACATTGATGGGGACCTATTATGCCCCTTTTATAAGATTTAAAATTAGTCTCTATTGTCCCTATTGTGTGTATGTGAAGTTCCATCTTAATATACCACAAAAATAATGTTTTATATCTCTTTGAAATTTCCCCTTTAAGGCTTTGATCCTATTTGTTCCATTTTGGTGTCACTTTAAATTCAAATGAGACTTTTTTCAAAAGAAGGTGGAGCCAGCATAGTGCAGATTAAAAAACAAGACTAATGTACACTCTCAGAAATAAAGGTACAGGAGCTGTCACTGGGCTGTCACCTTTTCAAAAGGTGCATATTTGTACCTGAAGGGTCCATAATGGTACCTTAAAGGTACTTTTTAGGTACATTTAGTCACTAAAATGTACCTTTAAGGTACCACTGTGGACTCTTTGGCTACAATTATGTATGTTTTGAAAAGGTACTGCCCAAGTGACAGCTCCTGTACCTTTATTTCTGAGAGTGTACGATGCTAAGGAGGGAGAGATCGTCACTAATGGGCGGGGCTTTCTCCCTCTGATGACATGTAGAAAAAAATGTCAATCAAAAGCTGCGTCCCAAATGGCACACTATGCACTTATACACACTCAACAGCATATTATACGAATGTAGTTCTGTCCAAAATGGAACAACTTTCCCAGATGAAGTTTGACGGTTGCCAAACTACCAAATAATACCTGCCATGAGTATCACCACATTCACCATCAGGAGGCGGTATAATCGCTCTCGTAGGAGAATTTTGCTTTCACAATCTAATAAAAATAATCTAATGAGTGCCCAAAAGCTACGCCCCTTCCGCTACATGACCAAAGCTGCGGCTGTAGCGTGTGTGAAGGGTCCAACATTCATTTAAAGTGCACTTATTCTTTATAGTGTTTTAGTGTAAAAGCACCACTTACACTATTTATACTACAAAAAACGGCGTAGAATAGTGAATAAGTATGTGATTTGGGATGCACCTATTGTGTTTCTGCAGACTGCTTATAAGTGTGAAAGTAAAAATTATATTACACTTTTACTGTTAGCAGCTGGTTATATTCACAGACTGTTGCCACACATTGTGTTTAAACCCCTTATAAAAGTGATTTTTGCATAATACTGTAAGTTCTTATTAATTTTACAATAATTTACTTTCTACTTTTTTAAACGTTATGTTTGGGGCAGGCCTTAAAGTCAGAAATCTCAAATTTAGCCATTCATTTGCAAAAATTTGCGTTTTTGTCTCTTCTGTTTTTTTTTTTTTCAAATGTTGTTTTATTTTAGTATGGTCCATCATTATTTCCTCCTCTGAGAAAACATCTCTGAATCCAAAGTAGTTTAATCCTGGATGAAATGAAGCTGTTACAGGTAATTTACTTTGAAAAAAAAAAAGTCTCTTACAGTCCAAAGCACAGCCTGGAAATCAGCCCAAAACTACTTCAGAAACAAGACGCTAAGTTTAAAGTGGGATATTGTTGCTATTCTAGTCTCAAAAATGTCCAGCCCATCACGCAACATCATGTGGAGGCTGATTGAAGGCAAAATTGGGCCTGAAACCAAACACAGTGTTTTTCTTCCTTCATTTCTTTGAAAAGAGAGGCTGCATCAAAAGTACATAGGAAGAAAAAAAAAATCTATTCCCTGTGTCACAAAGAGAGACTTTAATGAGCTGGCCGATCTCTCTCTCCCTCTCTCTCTCACAGCCACTCCTGAACTGAGATAAACTGTGTCAATCTGGCAAGAGAAATCACAGGGAATTTATTCTGTGCAGATTTTTGAAGTTGTGCATCTCTATTTCATACACATGCCATGGATTTCATTCTGAAAAGCAGTGGCAGCTGTCTGAAGCCTCAGAGTACCATACATCTGTTCAAAATCTTCTAAGGCTACATTGTTCACTAGCTGTCCTACAAGGAACAAGAATGTACATTTATGTATGTATGCATGCATATATTCTATTCTATATTCTATTGTATATTGTAAAATGTACATGTAACATAGACCTGGTCTGGCAAAGCAGTTATTTCAAGTCATCACAGTTCATCACGCTTCTTTAAAAATTATTTGATGATGGTGCTCAAGGATGTCTTAATGTTATTATTAAAATTAAAATGTTTATATTTATGACATTTTAATGGAAACCACAACATATTTCTTTGCAGAAAATTAAGCAGAAATGTATGTATTTTTATGTGCATTGTTTTTTGTTCAAAATAACGCGTTTGAGGCCAAAAATATGCAGTATCTAAGGATTTACAAGATATTGCTTTAAATAAAATGTTAAATGTTAATAATTGTTTTATTCTATAAAGGCCTGATGATATTTCTTCCAAATTTCAAATAATAAAAATCAATAGTTCTATTTTTTTTTTCCAGAAAATGACAGCTGCTCAAAATATTTAGTTACTCATTTGTTCTGACTGAAAATCAAGCTTATTCGACCAAATACTGTTGTCTAAAATTGAAAGCATGGCACCTTTTTGACCAAATATAACATTATGCAAAAATATGCCACAATTTTTTATTTTAAATTTGTATCAAAAGTGTAATAGTTTAAAGAATAAAACAAAAGGTTTCCTCAAATACCATGCAAAGAAGAAAGTTATAACTGAATGAGACTGTTGTATTCTACTCAAATGACCACGTATTTGCTGCGTCCAGTGATAATGAGGATGGATGGCAGTGCTGAGAGAAGCATTTTGTTCTCACTCAGTGTCTTCTAACTAACGATTGAAAAATACCTTTTCTGCTCTTGGGTCAGCAGATGGATGCTGCAGGGTAACAAATGCAATAAATCAGAGTCCATCATGTATTTATCAGATTAATGGTCCATTCGTTTCCTCCATCTGTGAGAACAGAGGGCTTTTTTGACTTGTAACCCTGCAGCCAAGGTCCAAAACTAACATTCTGCCACACCTGCTAATGGCCAGTGAACTGTTTAGAATTTTTTTGTTCATTGTTTAATTAAAAAGCAGGCAAGACCAATTAGGGAAACACACCAATGGGATCCGTATGTATCTTTAAATGCTTTTAAATAAGCTTATCCTGCTCGCCAAGGCTGCATTTATTTCATCAAAAATACAGTACAAATAGTAGAATTGTGAAACGTTATTGCACTATAAAATAACTGTTCAAAAGTAGAATTATAATTATAATTTAATAATTTAATAATTTAATAATTAAATTATAATTTAATTCAATAATTTACTTCAGTGATTTTAATGATGAATTTTCAGCTTCATTACTCCAGTCTTTAGTCACACGATCCTTCAGAAATCACTCAAATATTAATTATTCTAATAATTATTATTAATATTATTATCAATATTAACAGTAACAAAAGCAATACTGACTTGACTAATAATTTCATTTGAAACTACATATAATAGGTAATAAATAAAATATTTAATAAATAAGTATTTAACAATTTAACTTTTTTTTTTATTTAAAGAGCCCATATGGTGGGTTGAGAATGGTTAAATTTCACTTTTTGAAGTCCCAAACAACAGGATGATATGTATGCAAGGTTAAAAAACACTTTCGATGTCTTATAATATCTATTTATTTTTACCTCATTTTCCCACCGACTCCCATATGAATCGTCTGAGCGAGTCTTTTTCCCCAAGCACCTCCTTTCCGTGACGCTACCACGTCACGTCACCACGTCACGTCCGTGTCAGCAGCCCAATGCCAGAACATATTGAAAACAAATCACTGCTTTTGTACAACTGCGTATTGCTATATTATTCATCATAACAACAAATATTCAGTAATAATTAACACTTCATGGACTATTGTAAGCCAACAAATAGTTACATTCGGCAGTAAGCTAAATGGCTACCGCTACATGCTGCACGGAGCAAACACAATACAGACAACTACATCCATATTTACCTTGTTACAGTCAACACGACTGGAAGAACACGCAGGTCCAAATAAACTGGGTATTGATCCATCCTTTAACAACAACCGTGCAACAAATCCCGCGTCGTAAGCTGGTAGATTTGTGTAGCTCTCTTCAGAGAGATGACGTGAACACAGCACCGTGTTGGGGATGTAATTCAGAATCAGAATCAGAATCAGAATCAGTTTTATTGCCAAGTGTGCTTCACACACACAAGGAATTTGCTTTGGCTACAGAAGCTTCCAGTGTACATAAAGTGACATAGTGACAACACAGAATAAATATTATAAAAGACAATAGACATTAAACAGAGATGCAGTCCAACGATCTGGATGTTGAAATGTATGTACAGATTTGTTATAAATATACAGGTTATAAGGTGCTGCGTGCAAAAGAGTAAGTATTGCATTATATGTTGTTATAAGGTGCTGTGTACAAATGCGTAAGGAAAAGTATTGCATTGTATATTATTATTAGGTGCTGTGTACAAGTGCGTGTGAGAAAGTATTGCACATTTACTGCACAATAGGAGAAATATTAACTGTTCATGAGGTAGATGGCCTGAGGAAAGAAACTATTCCTGTGTCTGGCAGTTTTTGTGCTCAGTGTTCTGTAGCGCCGGCCAGACGGTAACAGTTCAAACAGGAAGTGTGCTGGGTGCGAGGCGTCCAGGGTGATTTTGCGAGCCCTTTTACTCACTGTGGAAGAGTACAGTTCTTGAAGTGTAGGAAGGGTAGTGCCAGTTATTCGTTCAGCAGTCCGGACTATTCGCTGGAGTCTACGGAGGTCAGATTTGGCTGCTGAGGCGAACCAGACGGTGATTGAAGTGCAGAGGATGGACTGGATGACAGCTGAGTAGAACTGCACGAGCAGCTCCTGTGGCAGGTTGAACTTCCTCAGCTGACGGAGGTATTAATTCTCAGGTATTTTACCAAAAATAAACCTCAACCACTCCAGGTAGGGAAAAGAGATTTCCAGGTAGGGAAAATAACACAGCTTTTCCCTCGCACTTCAGAGCATAGCGTCTGCGGGTCATGATTTAACCGGAATGCCGATAAGTTTAGTAAAGTTAGCAGCAGTCGTGTTTTCCGGATCAATAACTCATGACCGAAACATTGTTCCTACACAAATAGCACCTCTTTTCAACCGTCGCAATGTATACAATCACCTACAACCTTATTTTCCTAAAAATGAGCTTTGCCTACGCGCTGGATGCATTATATTAAACTCTATGCAGGCGGCAGAGAGACCGGTCCTTAGGGACCGTCTACAAAGAGCAAAACGCGAAAAACAATACTACCAAAGCTGTCAATAACTTCTCTCTAAATCTTTATACTGCCATCAAACAGTATAAAGATTTACTTAGATATTACTCAGATCACATGTCACTGCTGTCCCGCTGGTTATGCTACAACACTTACTGCAATACAGTGCTTGTTGTCTTCCACTTTTCCTTCCTGTCTGTGGGCGGGGCCGGGCAGTTCAAATTTCCCGGGTCTGCGCGCGCAACTATTATGTTTCGCGTTGACGTCAAGCCGAAACGGCTAAAGACTCGTTCTAATAACGATTCATTTAAACAACAATGAGTCGACTCTTTTATATATGAATCAATCGTTTTAAACACTTTGCACTTTCAGATTTAAGCCTTAGCTGGACATTTCACTTTACTTAGAGCTGTGTAACACACTGCATGGAAGGTCATTTTCAAAAATCCATAATATGGGCTCTTTAATAAGTGCCGCATTGATAAACAGAATAATTTCTTTAAAAAAAATATTTTGTGGAATCTTGCAAAGGATTCATGTAATACGCTTCAAATCTGACTAAAATGAGTACAAGGTTATTCTGGGACAAGGTTTTGAATCTGATTCTCAGCTAATTACAGTACATGGTCCACAATGATATTATTAACACTATTGGGACAGTACTCTGATTAAGAATTTACCATGGAAACAGAGATTTTTGATTACCTTAATCAGGCTAAAGTCATACTCAAAGTAAACACAAATTATATTAAGATGTGAAGTATGTATATTTTAGTCACATTATTGAAGATCAGAATACACACCTAAATCACTGGTGCATAAGACTTCATGCTACAGGATTGACTTTAAGCAAGGATTTTAATCTGATGATTTAAGCGACTTTGAATGTGGCATGGTTGTTGGTGCCAGACAGGCCGGTCTGAGTATGTCAGCAACTGCTGATCTACTGGGGTTTTCATGCACAACCATCACTAGGGTTTACAGAGAATGGTCTGAAAAGAGAAAGTATCCAGTGAGCGGCAGTTCTGTGGGTGTAAATGCCTTGTTGATGCCAGAGGTCAGAGGAGAATGGCCATACTAGTTCGAGCTGATAGAAAGGCAACAGTAACTCAAATAACCACTTGTTAGCATCTCTGAACGCACAACACACCGAACCTTCAGGTGTATGGGCTACAGCAGCAGTATTCCACACCGTATGCCACTCCTGTCAGTTAAGAACAGGAAATTGAGGCTACAATTTGCACAGGCTCACCAAAATTGGACAATGGAAGATTGGAAAAACGTTGCCTGGTCTGATGAGTCTGGATTTCTGCTGCGACATTCGGATGGTAGGGTCAGAATTTGGCATCAACAAGGCAAGGCAAGGCAAATTTATTTATAAAGCACATTGCATACACAGTGGCAATTTAAAGTGCTTTACATAAACATAAATAAAATTAAAGTATAGGAGAATAAAAACAAATAATAAAAATGAGTAAATACAGTTTAAAATGTGTTGAAACAGGCTATAAAAGAATGAAAAAGAAAAGAAAGACACAATAGTGCGATCTGTCGGACAACATGAAAGCATGAATCCATGCTGCCTTGTATCAATGGTTCAGGCTGGTGGTAGTGGTGTAATGGTGTGGAGGATATTTTCTTGGCAGACTTTGGGCCCATTAGTACCAATCGAGAATCGTGTCAATGCCATAGCCTACCTGAGTTTTGTTGCTGACCATGTCCATCCCTTAATGACTACAGTGTACCCATCTTCTGATGGCTACTTCCAGCAGGATAACACACCATGTCATAAAGCGTGAATCATCCCAGGCTGGTTGGTCAGTGCAGCCTTGTTATAGCAATAAAAGACTGCACTCTCCATATGGAGTGTCTTTACTCTCTTCAAAGTTACTCACCTTTCTCGTTCCTTGTAATCTCCAGTGTCTGCGTCTCTTCTTCCTATAGTATGGTTATACCTGGTTCCCCCTCTAGTTGTCGTTGATCCCCATATCCGGCTATCTGTGTTCCTGGTTCCTCGTATATTTCTGTACAGTCACTCCATCTCCATCTGGTCATTCCATCTACATCCTGAAACTCAGTTCCATTGTCTTTCTGTTCAATCTGCCATCCTTTAAATAAACTGTTCATATATAAATATTATTTCCATATATATAAACTGACAAAACCTAACAAACCCTAAACTGACAAAACCTTAGGTTTCCTTGTGTGATCAGGCTGGTATTATAGCATGTAAAACGGGAACATTACATATTCCAAATGCAACTCATGTAAACAATATTGTTTCATTTGGAATAAGGTAATTAGACCTGTCAGCATACCAACTGTAAGGTTCCTCATAGCAACGTAGACTCAAATGTATCCAGCAAGCTGAATGAACTGGGATGTGCTTGACAAACAAGACCAATGCCCAGAAGTACCTGAGCTCACAAGCAGAACACTTATTTCTCCTGTTCAATATGCAAACCTCCATTATCTGTGAAAATACTGTACCTTTCCAACATGGGAATAAAGAGGAGGCAGGAGCTTTGTGTTTGTGAATAGACACCAGTGAATGTTATAACTCTGTTGACATTCCCAGTCAGTGAGGGGAAAGAAAGGTTGTGTTTCAGCCTTGGGGGTTGTAGCTTATTCAGGGAGTCCTTCATCTTGAGAATATGAATCACACAGGCATGAACCACCACACACACACACACACACACACACACACACACACACACACGCGCACACACGCACACACACACACACACACACCCACACACGCACGCACGCACACACGCACGCGCGCGCACACACACACACACACACACACTCTCTTGTACATCTATGTTCGTGGGGACTTCCCATAGCATAATGAAGTTTTTTACTGTACACACTGTATATTCTATCCCTCTACCCCATACCAACACCTAAACCCAAATCTCACAGGAAACAATTTTCATTTTTACACTTTCAGTATTCTTCATTCTGTGTGTCTCAAAAATACAAATTTTCAAAATAAAATTCACACATGCACAGCACATTTCACATTTTCAAAATCCAATTTGTAAAATTCAAAACATAATTCAGAAATACAACACAATTTGTGAATTCACAAGTAAAAATTTAAAAGTTTAAATATTTTTGTCAAACGAATTGGATTTGTGTTTATAAAAATTGTGAAAAAATAACAATAATAATAATGAATTATGTTTTGAATTTCGAACTGTATTTGTATATTTTTGAATTGTGTTCGGAATTTTCAAATTGGATTTGTGTATTTTTGAATCGTGTTTAGAATTTTTCAAATTGGATTTGTGTATTTTT
>CAIGQQ010034734.1:8044799-8060888 GCA_903798035.1 Danio albolineatus | reverse complement strand
TTTTTGAATCGTGTTTAGAATTTTTCAAATTGGATTTGTGTATTTTTTAATCGTTTAAAATTTTTCAAATTGGATTTGTGTATTTTTAATCATTTCAAATTTTTCAAATTGGATTTGTGTATTGTTTAATCGTGTTTAGAATTTTTAAAATTGGATTCGTGTATTTTTTTTAATCGTGTTTAGAATTTTAAAAATTGGATTTGTGTATTTTTTTAATTGTGTTTTGAATTTTCTAATCAGATTTGTGTATTTTTGAATTGAATTTGAATTTATGAATTGTATTTGTGTATTTTTAAATTGTGTTTTAAATGTACAAATTGGATTTGTCTATTTTTGAATCATGTTTTAAATTCATGAATAGGATTTGTGTATTTTTGAATCGTGTTTAGAATTTTTCTAATTGGATTTATGTATTTTTCAATCATGTTTAGAATTTTTAAAATCGGATTTGTGTATTTTTCAATCATGTTTAAATTTTTTTAAATCGGATTTGTGTATTTTTGAATCGTGTTTAGAATTTTTAAAACTGGATTTGTGTATTTTTTAATCGTTTAAAATTTTTCAAATTGGATTTGTGTATTTTTAATCGTTTCGAATTTTTCAAATTGGATTTGTGTATTGTTTAATCGTGTTTAGAATTTTTCAAATTGGATTTGTGTACTTTTTAAATCGTGTTTAGAGTTTTTAAAATTGGATTTGTGTATTTTTTTAAATCGTGTTTAGAATTTTAAAAATTGTATTTGTGTATTTTTTTATCGTTTTTTGAATTTTCTAATCAGATTTGTGTATTTTTGAATTGTATTTGAATTTATGAATTGTATTTGTGTATTTTTTAATTGTGTTTTAAATGTACAAATTGGATTTGTCTATTTTTGAATCATGTTTTAAATTTATGAATAGGATTTGTGTATTTCTGTATCGGATTTAGAATTTTTTTATTGGATTTGTGTATTTTTGAATTGTGTTTTGAATGTATGAATTGGATTTGTCTATTTTTGAATCATATTTTAAATTTACAAATGGGATTTGTGCATTCATGAATTGTGTTTTGAACTTACGAATTGGATTTTGTAATGGTGAATTATGTTGTGGATGCATGAATTATATTTTTGTAAATGTATTATTTTTTTAGACTGATCTGGCTCCATATCTTCCTCATGGGGACAACACAAAAAATAAATAAATACAAAAATGTCACCACATTGACAAAATCTATTGGTCTCACTATACTTGTGGAGACTTTTAGCCCCCACAACACAAGGAACACAAGGCTCACACACACATAATGTACACACCTACACTCTCAGTAATTAAGATATGAGAGCTTACACTGTTTAATAGAATATATAGATTTGTACTTGTTGTCCATCTTGGAACCTTAGAGGTACATATCGGTTCCTAAAATAGCTAAAGATTTACTACTGCACAGTTTAAGTACAAATTTGTTCCTTTAAGGTATCAACATTAAGCTATAAACTAAATATAAAGGTGCTGTCTCAGAAGTGAAAGCTTCTGTACACATTCAAACATGCGCGGACACACACACAAACATGCATATACACACAGCAGGGAGAAATATATAGGGTCTTAAATATGAGCTTACATCATAGACTGTCTGAATAAGATTGATGTGGAAGCTGCTGGAATATTTTCACTAGGGCTGAGCTTTCATTCATTCATTCTTTCTTTGGCTCTATACCTCTGATGATACGCACTGTACCAGAACATCCTCATTTGTTTTTTACTCCTCACAGCTAAAAGGGAAGGGATAGTTCAGCCAAATATGAAAACTGAGTCATCATTTACTCATCCTGGTATTTTTTAAATAGTGCATGCCCTTATTCAAAAAGAAGTTAAAAAAAAAGTCCTGCTCATGATTGTCTAAATCAGGAGTCACCAACCCTGTTCCTGGAGAGCTACCTTCCTGCAGAATTCAGCCCCAACCCTGATCAAACACACCTGAACCAATTAACAGGACTTGAAGCAACACTTGAAAATGACAGACAGGTGTGTTTGGTCAGGGTTGCAACTGAAATCTGCAGGAAGGTAGCTCTCCAGGAACAGGGTTGGTGACCCCTGGTCTAAATAATGAGAGTGGATGAAAAGTATCACAGAATGTGTCGTTTATTCCAAATGTGGGAGTAAAATACAAAATATTAAAGTATTATTAAACAAAAATCCTTGAACGTCTTCATGCACAGTCAGGAGAATATTTGCATAGAAGTTCAGTCTCACCATAAAACGTCAGAATAAAGAGAAATGCAAAGAGAAAGCAATACCATCTACACTACTATGATAAAAGTTCATGGTATGCCAAACTCTGGTCACTATTCAGTGTTATGAATGAATGCAAGCAGGACATTTTTTTTTTCCATCTTTTGTGATCTGAAAAAGAAGATGGTACTGAAACAAGATCATGGCGAGAAAACAATCACTGAATTTTCACTCTTAGGTTAACAAAATCTTTGTTTATCTTTTAAATAAACAAAATCAATATATTCAAATAAATAAACAAATAAACAAAATCTTTTAACATAGTTTCAAATAAAAATCTCTTTAACAGCTGGGGGAAATAAGAAGCTTTATCCACATATTTTTTATTTTTCATTTTTAAATTAAATGAATAATTTTACATTGCGAGGATTTTTCAAATTGATCAAATGTGACAGCAAATACATTCCTAATACAAGAAGAAAAAAAAAGAATTCATTTCATCAAACAGTTCCAAAAAAAATATTTATCTACCTGACAAAAAGCTTGTCGTCTATCCAAGTTTTAGAAACAATAAATAATTGACTTCTAGTTGATCATTTGGTACATCAGAAGTGGTTTATGTGAAAGGCAAAGGCCTCTATACTACACTTATTTTCCCAAAATAAAATAGGATCATGCCTTGATTTTTAATTATTTAATTAAGACAGTGGGCAGCACAGTGGCGCAGTGGGTAGCACAATCACCTCAAAGCAAAGGTCGCTGGTTCGTACCCCGACTGGGTCAGCTGGCATTTCTGTGTGGAGTTTGCATGTTCTCCCCGTGTTCGAGTGGGTTTCCGCCGGGTGCTCCGGTTTCCCTTATAGTCCAAGGACATGCTCTATATGTCAATTGAATAAACTAAATTAGCCATAGTGAATGTAAGTGTCTATGGGGAAGGGCATCCGCTGTGTAAATCATGTGCTGGATAAGTTCGCTGTTCATTGTGGCAACCTCTGATTAATAAAAGGACGAAGCCGAAAAGAAAATGAATGAATGAATGAATGAAGACAGTAAGGTCTGCCTTTGCTTAGACAAACGTCTTGTCACTTAACAGAAATAATGTGCAGTATAGAATATAAATTCATGGTGCAGTGGAAAAATAATTAATATTGTGTATGACTCCCATGAGCTTGAAGGACTGCATCCATACATCTCTGCAATGACTCAAATAACTCATTAATAAAGTAATCTGGAATGGCAAAGAAAGTTCTTGCAGGACTTGGATTCATCTTCAATGTCTTAAACATCTTACTACAGACTGGTGACTGGGCTGGCCAATCCTGTAGCACCTTGACCTTCTTTGCTTTCAGGAACTTTGATGTGGAGGCTGAAGTATGGGAAGGAGTGCTATCCTCCTTCTATCGCCCTTTCCTGGGGTTTGTAATGTAATGGGGAGCACAAATGTCTTGATACCTCAGGCCATCCACTACGCAGATCTCTCACACACCCCCATACTGACTGTAACCCCAAACCATGATTTATGCTTCACCAAACTTGACTTATTTCTGTAAAGATCTTGGGTCCATGCAGGTTGCAGGGATGCAGTTCAACAGATGATTCTTAAAGCGATCTTAAAGCTGACTTCTCAATCTCAGAAAATGAATAAACAAGACACAAATGAGATAACCACAAAACTCCCAAGAATAAAAGGAATAACTTCTTGCTTCAAGGATATACGGTAGTACATTTTTGTAGCTTTTTGTTAGTGCTTACAACTGATTTTGTCTGAGAAGAAAAAAAGTAAGAACTCCCTCAGCAGCAAAAAAAAAAACAACAAAAAAAAAACATGTAGTTCGGTGCCTGTTAATCTAATACCTTTCCAACATATCTCCTCGCGCTGTCGGAGAGAAATGCTCGCTGACATTCGATTGTTTGTGCTAAAACGTAGTGAAGGCACAGCATACACAGCGCCAGCCTCTCTGTGGTGTGAAAGTGCTTTGAGCTGCCGCGTGTTTCAGTATACACTGCACTTGTCGTTGTTTAGTTTGATTTGAATTGGAGGCTCAAGGTCTGTGTATTGTGCGGAGAAGCACACAAACACAATGACTGCTCGTGTATAAGTGTTCCCTATTATACTGAGGGCTTTCTGGGAGTCATGCCAGGCTTTCCAGGACAATGATACTATGATAAAACACAACATTTAGAGATATTGGAGTCCACCCACCATTACAAGAGAGGTCAGAGGAGCGCGGCTGTAATGGAGGTTTCAACATCACCCTGTCCTTTATTCTATTTGCTTGCAGTTGTATACCCTGTTTGTATTGCTTTAGAATATATACATCTCATCTGAATAGCTGTTACTGGCAATAGATGATGAGATGATGCTGCATAAATACTCAAATGTACTCAAATAAACAGGTGCTGCTAGGGGAGGTGGACGGTTTGTGAGAGTGTGTGTTTGTGAACTGATGCTACAATAACTTATTTAAATTTTTTGTATCCCCAAATAGGCATGCAATCTATTTATCAACATATCGTATAACTGCAGATTTAAAATCTGATTAGCAACCAATTATAAAGTAAATAAGAGATGAAAATCTACACAGAGAATGTTTTACTGTTTAACAAACATAGGCTCATTCTGAATATGTAGCCCTATATTTGTGGAGATTGTGAATTATGTAGCCAAAAGTACATACTCTGCTCAATCAGTGCTTTTGAAAAACCTATTGGTTAGGATGGGTCTTACTGTTCGTTGGGAATTTACACAAGAAGGTGAGAATGGCACTTGCAAGATAAATCTGCGATCTCACAAAGCGTACACAGCAACCTCTGGTGTATTTGCGAAAACAAAAACTGGAAAAAAATACCACCTGGGACATATTTGGCGTGTAACGTGGAGGCTGAGGCGATGTTAGGATCCATGTGCAAAGGTTTATTTTAGGATGAGGCAAAGACATTGACGATTCAACAGGCAAGTAGTCGGCAACAGAAAAGCAGTCCAAAACAGATCAAGAGGGCAAAGACAGAGAACGTACGTGATCAAGGCAGGCAAGGTCATACACAGGATAGCAGTCATGAAAGTCACTCGGAACAACGCTTGGTAAGGCAGGTAAACTGGCAATACTTCGCAAGGAAGCATGGCCTGAGCTCTCACTGAAATACTATACAAACAGGAAGTGAACGCAGAGGGAGCTGAGCTGAGTCAGTAGTCGGGCGAGGGCTCCCTCTGCTGGTGTGGCGTTACACAGTGTAAATATTTATTTTGGAGCTAGATAGATTGTAATAATAATAATAATAATAATAATAATAATAATAATAATAATAATTATTAATATGATTATTATTATTATTATTATTATTATTGGCGCCACAGTGGCGTAGTGAGTAGCACGTTCGCCTCACAGCAAGAAGGTCGCTGGTTCGAGCCCCGGCTGGGTCAGTTGGCATTTCTGTGTGGAGTTTGCATGTTCTCCTTGTGTTTGCGTGGGTTTCCTCCGGGTGCTCTGGTTTCCCCCACAAGTCCAAAGACATATGGTATAGGTGATTTGGGTAAGCTAAATTGTCCGTAGTGTATGAGTGGGAATGTGTGTGTATGGATGTTTCCCAGAGATGGGTTGTGGCTGGAAGGGCATCCGCTGCGTAAAAAATATGCTGGATAAGTTGGCAGTTGATTCCGCTGTGGCGACCCCGGATTAATAAAGGGACTAAGCCGACAAGAAAATAAATGAATTATTATTAATATTATTATTATTATTATTATTATTATTATTATTATTATTATTATTATTTGTATTTGTATTATTATATCCAAATGGCCAAATTCTAACTGGGGAAATTTAAATGTGCTGCTTTGTTATTTGCCTATATAAATGACAATAAGACAGTTTTTAATTCAAAACTTTAACAGATTTTCTTCCCCTGACAATATATGATGCAATAAATTTATAGTTTAAAAATAAGTGGGTTTTTTTCTTCAAATTTCTCCATTGTTTATTTATTAAGTGGAGAATTATGGCTCAGTGCATTTTGAGAAAATTGCCTTAAGTAAAAAATTTGAAATCAACAGACCCAAACTGATAAAAGTATGACCAAAGAATTACTTATTCTGTATGATTTCTATATATTTCATGTGAAAAAAAAATGCTTTAGAAACAAAAAAAAGCATCCCCATCTGTTTTTTGCCTGTAGCGTCTCATCTTAAATAGAATTTACCCAATGATGTTGTTTTCTGCTCACCGTATAGAAAGTGACTTATTAGCAGGTTAGCTGTGTGGCACATTTGTTAATAAAAGCTTGTTAGGAGTGTTTGATTGCCTCAGATCAGCGCTGCGGTCATTGATGAGCCCTGTGACTGACACAACTGATTTCCTGCCTTGCTTTGGCTTTGATTAATTGTGCTGTCTTCTGAACGTGGGTGTGGAGGTCAGTCGTGGGAGAATTTACTCCACACACTCTTATTTGTTATTGGAGAAGACTAATCACATGCACTTCACCTCCTGCTACCACTGCTGAATACATGCAGCCCACACACACATACACACAATGAGGGGATCTGAAACTCAGTCCACATTCCCTTTTGTCAGTCTGGGTATTTTTTAGGTTTAACACATTAAGAAGAATGTGCACAATCTCTGGTGGATGTAAGAGAAAGGGTTGTGCTTAGATCTGGGAAAAATTGACAAAAACTTGCTTCAAATTTGATGAGAAATGAAAGCAATCAATCAGTCTGTCTGTCTGTCTGTCTGTCTGTCTGTCTGCCTGCCTGCCTGCCTGCCTGTCTGTCTTTCTGTCTATCTATCTATAACGTGATCTAGTAAAGCATTTCAGATCGTGAAAAATGTGCACGATGGCCTCTAGTGAAATTGTGGAACTGCAAGAAAAAAATCCCTGGACACAAATGTCCAATTAGCCTGGGTTGGCTTTTTATGCATACTTGTAATGTGGTTGATTTCTGCCTTTGACAAATAAATATTATATTTAGTTTCAAAATGTAACTCCTTTGATTTGAACTTGCTCATCAAGCTGTTCTTTAAAATCAATATCTCTTTTGCAAGCAATACTCACATGCTGATATGAAGGAAAACTATATCTTATGGATATCAAAAAACAAAAACCAATATCGGGGTAACACATTTGGGCTTTTATAACTTATAACTATTCTAACTGCTTTCTTATAATAGGCTTCATCACACAGAGAAGGTTTTGGACTTCCAAGATATGCTTTTGTTTGTTTGATATCATTAGTTCATACAGTACGCTGTTAAAACAACAGTTACAGTATTGTGGATGATAATAATTATTTGGGAACTTCCTTTGCAAAACACAGTTACAATTTTTTTCAGTTTAGTTAACTAAGTGCATTCCTTAATGACACTGCAAACATGCATAAGAAATATATCTTTCTTTCTTTCTTTCTTTCTTTCTTTCTTTCTTTCGTTCTTTCTTTCTTTCTTTCTTTCTTTCTTTGTCTTTACTAATCTCTAGAACAAAGAAATCCACACCACAAATGTTAAAAGAAAATGTATGCTAGTGTAAATTTTTATCTAGCTGGCAGGCAGGCAGGCAGGCAGATAAAAATTTACACTAGCATACCTTTTTTATTCACATTCGTAGTTTCATCTCAGGCAGGCAGGCAGTCATACAGATGTATAGATAGATGTTAGTACTACTAAGAGTTATTACAAGAATTTTGAAGCATTATGACTTGAAACTAAATAAGGCCTATAGACAGGGGGGTTTGGGTGGTTCGAAAGACCCACCTGCCACTGACAAAGGTCCAGAATTTGTCCCTTACATGAGCTCATTTGTTTTATTTCGACTGCTACGCCATCATAAATTGTGAAAATAACTCATCAAAGGCTTTAAGACCAAGCGGAATCTGAATGGAATCATAAGTGAAGTCTTTTACTGATTGTTGTTAAATAGAGAAATATTTTTTACAAGGAACTTTTACTCTAAATCTAGACCTTGATCTTGAAAAAAATAAAAAGTGTGAAGCACTAAAGCGGACATATTAAAAGTTAATTATAGTAATAATTTGTCTATTGTTGTAATCCATGAATTTTTAAATGCACTTTTTTTACAAGAGAGGCTAGAAAAATCGTGAAGCTTTACATTATTATTCTTACTATTGTTATTATTTTTTGTATTATTATGTTTTAATTATTCAACATCCAAATGGCCAAATTCTGACTGCACAGCAAAAATTCCAGTGTTAAATATACAGTGATTTTTTTTGGTGCTGTTCAGTGTTAAAACCGGAGTACATTTTAATCCACAAATGTGAAAGAGCATATATTTAAGATGTTTTTTTAAAGTGTTAAACTTTTAACCCAATATGCAGTGTATTTCCCACTAGGGAAGTCCAGTTTTTTTATTCGAACCGGTTCTTTCAGACAAACAGCGATCAAACCAGTATGTTTTACTTAAACTTGAAACATGTCTTGTTGCATTTTAAAATACAGAGAGTTGAACGTATTGAAAAAATGAAAAGATTAATGATTTTTTTTTATAAATTAAAACTATTTTAAACATATTTGATCACTGTTATCTGTCACACACACCAAAAAAGGTAATGTATTAACACTTTGAATGGTAACACACACTCCAGTTCGATGTAAGAATAAACTCGTACTGTGTTAAAATGAACTCTGTGAGTAACGTACATTTTTCACACTTTAGAAAGTTATTTTAACTCCAAAATGGAGGAAGTCATATGTTCACCCAAGAAGATTTAAGTTAAACTTAAATTGAGTTAAATGTACACTGATTTTTTTGCTGTGTGAGGAAAGTTAAATGTGCTGCTCAGGTTGTTATTTGCCTTTATAAATGACAATAGGCTACAGTTTTTAAAGTAAAACTTTAACAGATTTTTTTTCCCATAACAATATATGCTGCAATAAATTTGTAATTTAAATTTTTGTATTTAGAATTTTCTTTATTCTAAATCTTTATAGTACATCAAATAACGAGATTATGATGACCTTCCGACAAGCTAATACAGATAAAAATAGTGCTTAAAATTACATTAAAATCCATATTTAAACCTCACAATTAAATAGAAAATGAAGCAAATAACTGTAAAAACCCCTTTCACCAGGCTGACTATGAGCCTGAAAATATATTATAATCAGTGAAGTTACCGTATATGGTTTGATAAGGAGGTAAGATTGTGTTTTCAATACAGTACATCATTTTTAAACTAAATGACATTTTTGTCAAGAAAAAGAACAAAGCAGTGGGTGTGTGCAATCCAGCAATGCAGTGTGTATTAATGACTGTATGATCAGCAGTGCAGGAGGATAATGGATGCAGAGGAATTCCTCACACTGTGGCTTCCAAATATAGCAATGCATGCGTAATGATGTCCCTAAAGGGCTGCTAGAGGAGGAAAAACACCCACCCGCTAGACTGAGGAAAAAAGCAATAACGCTGTGGTTATATGAAGGAAAAAAAATCTTTTCAGTGCTCACACAATACAGGGAAATATACAATGACAAATAGCAGCAAGTTTTTCAGAACATCCCACAGGACCAGCCCGCATCTGAATAGTAGGGTTGAGTTGATGTGGGCTGTGCTTTCAAAACCTGACTCATCATGACTGGGCGTTTTACAATCAGCCATCAAATGCAACCGAAGCTTACAAATACTTTAAAACTGAAGGGGAGCATTAAAGTATAAAGTAAATCCAATGGAATAGGCTCAGTTATTACCGATCTATTGTTTGACTTCACATATTATTATCCAAAAATGACCTAAATAAGACCACAGATGGTGCAATGCTCACTTCCTGCCATTTCCCCATACTATACTTCTGTTTGCGATATCAGCAAGTTCAAAAATGCTTGTCATTGGTTAATGCCCAAAGGCAAGTGTATGTGTGTGTGTTTTTTTTTTTTGAAGTGCACTTAGTTGCTTACAATGCCTTTTCTCACTCTAAGAGCAATGCAACTAGAGAGAAACTTTAAAAAGCACACGCAAACCAACATTTGTTGGCACTTTAAGTGCTTACAAGCACAAGAGTTTACCGGAAATATCCAGACCCTCTGCATGATATTCAGCCACTAACTCCACTACTCATTTCCATCTCCAACTTGATATTTATTTCAGGCGTAATAAGTCATCTTTTTTTCTTTTTGTTTTTGGTGCTAACTAGCTAAGATTTCATCTAGCAGCATTTTATGTTTACTTCTGTAGTCATTTAATTTGCTTTTCAGGGCATAAAAGAATGTTTCCAAAACTAAATTAGTCAGTTATTCAGTTTTTGTCTTTTCAATAAGTTTTTTTGTTGTTTTGTTCTTTGTTTTATGGAAGGAAAACACATTCCGAATACACATTTAAAGTTTTTCTCAATTGCTTTGGCACCTTTTCCAAAACAGATTTAACATTCTCTAAACTGTCAATGCAAATCTCAAAACTGTTTGCTGGAACTTCAGAACATGTCTGCAAAATGTAGTTCCCCCCATCCCATCAACCAACCAAACTTGATTGATAAAGAGATAACACAAATTGCATTGCAACTAGAAGTCATTACCAATTTATCAGACATTGCAAACAAATCGTCACCTTAGAATTATATGGTTCTATCTGAAATTTTTGTTAAAATGAGTTACTGACATATTCTTAATAGTTGACAACTTATTTACATTATGGGATATTTTTTTAAAAGTTGTTTACATTTTAAGACTTTTTATTTAAAAAGCAAACGTTACACAAGTACTGTTTGCTATCAATATCTTAAAATCATTCAGAACGCTGATAATTGAACCTTATAATTCCAAGGTGACTAAATGTTTGATAATTGAATACATTTTTTTGAGTGTGATGGTTTACACAATGAAAAATTATTGAGAAGATGTGAAGAGTTTGACTGTTTAAATGTCCAAACTACAGACAATTGCACTTACTGTTTGTATACATGTGCCAAAGCAGTTGCAATTTCCTTTAAGCAATAATAAATGCCACTCTGAAGTAAACAATAAGCTAATTGTTCAGAGATATAAACTTACTGTTTTGAAAAATAAAAATTTCAATCGAGAACTGAGCTAAAACAATTGAGGAAAAGCTGTTTCTATTATAGCACTCTACTGTATTAGTTTGTGTCTGTTTGTGTTATTATTTCCTAAAATGTGTTTTTTTTTCTTCTGCACTGAATCGTGAATATCAACTTCAGCAGCACTTTCACCAACCAGTGTTAATCATATCTATATTCTGAAGATTTTACGTAATGATATATTCATAGTATGTTTGATAATATAGCGTTTAATACTAAATAATGTGAACATGTATTTCACAGACTTCCAGTGTCATGCCTCAATTGTAATATACTATATCATCTACATTCGTCTACTGTATGTTCAGAGATAGCCAACATAGCTTTGTATGAAAATGACTAATAAATTCATTCACAAACTGTCCACATGTCTGTACATTATGCATGTAAAAAAAAGCAGCATGTCAAATTAGTAGGATGTCGAAGTACATATTAATGATAAAGCAGACAAAATTCTTAATCAAATGCCACACATACTGTGGAAGCAGGGGAATTCTTGCGCAGCCCGTGACCTCAGAGTGTAAAGTAAAGACCTGCACATTTTGCTGCTCGCTGAAATGAGGATGAAACATTTATGACTACATGGCAGGAGGTGAGAGTAAGTGTGTGAGAGAAAGACAAGGAGGAGTAAGAGGGAAAAACGAATTAATTATTTGTGAGCACTTTGTCCTCTGCATATTATGCTGGTGTGTGGATTTATAAACGTATATAAATAAAGTAATATAGAAAAAGAGTATATGATTTATTCATATTTAAGAAGCTGCTCTGTATGTATTCAGGCAAATATTCAGGTGTGACTGACCTAATCCTATTGTTGTATTGAAATAAAAAGAAGAAAACTCAATGCTCAAATATCCCTACACTTATGGTTAGAGGCATAAAAATAATGCATAACAGTGATGTTTTTGCGGCTCTTTGTTTAAAGTAAGTTTTAGGTTTGATTTTCACTGGATATTTGTCTGTGAATTACATCCACGGGGCAAAAACTAAACTGATGACAAATCAAATATTTTTTAAAAGGTTTCAGTAAATGCCAGGTGACAGGTAACTCAAGCTATGTGCCTAGCCATAGAGTAAACAATTAATAAACAAAAGACATTCATGTAAGTGTCATTTCCATTTATAAGAAGTGTAGGTCTTTTATAGAGCACCCTATGCTGCCTTCTTTTCCAGGGACAGCCATGCATATTTCAGCAAAACAATCCAAAACCACATTCTGCACACATTACAAAGTCCTGCCTGCGGAGGAAGAGCATACAGGCACTTGACTGTCCTGTCTGCACTCCCAACCTGTTCCCAATAGAGAATGTGTGGCACATTAATTGAGCACCTTTGGGATGTGGCAGAATGGGAGATTTGCATCATGGATGTGCAGCTGACAAATCTGCAGCAACTGCGTGATGCTATCGTGTCAATATGGTGCCAAAATCTTTGAGGCATATTTCCAGTACCTTGTTGAATCTATGCCACCAAGGATTAAGGCAGTTTTGAAGGCAAAGGGGGATCCAACCTGGTACTAGTAAGGTGTACCTAATAAAGTGACCATTGAGTGTATATTTGCTTGTGTTCTGAAGATGAATAGAAATCAAATGGGATTGAACCAACACGAGGAAGAGTAATGACTATATTTCCATTTTCAGTTGAATTAACACTTTAAATGTTAAACACATAACAGGAATGGCCAAGAAAAAATAGATAATCAGCCAATAAGAATACATAATGGAATATTTACCAAATAACCATATTTCCAGAAAATCCAAGGATACCAGTGACAGAGAGGGTCAGGTGTAGGGATGGCACCATCCGGTCCCAGTACACCAAGGCAGAAAATCATTGGTTGATCTAGTGTGTGCTTATGGATTTTCAAATTCCTAAGGATTGCATGGCAGGAGAGGAGATCAGAGAGAAGAGAAATAGATGAAATTTCTCAGAGTAAATGCTTGTCCCAGAATGTTCTGCCTGATGGATTAGAGATAAGGCTGTCGGATCGTTTAGCCCCCAACCACTTGTGGAGCTGATTGGTCAAGCGGGTCTCCTTTATTCCCTGTAAGTCGCTGATTCATTGCAGTTTGGTGAAGGTTGTGCTGTATCTGCCTCCACCATGACTTCATATCTAAGGGGTGGCTCTTCTTGACAGATACTTATTTATCATTCTGGCAGTTGGACTGATCAATTGGGCAGTGATTCAGTTCTTTTGGTCAGGGGATGAATGGAGGAGGTGATTGAATGCTTGACTCCAGGTCATTTTCAAAACCCAGGATTACTGGTGGACCTCATTTGCCATCTAAGATGCTGTACAAACATTTCTGGCAGAAAAAAAAATCCATTGCAGTAAAGTTATTTGAACTATTTTAAGATTCCCCACATATATGTATTGGTTTAATATACATATTTGTTTTGGTTTTTAGAATATTGAAAATTTAGCCTAGCCAGATTTTAATGTTAAGTCTTATAATGAGTATTGTTCTGAGTTTGTGATTTATGGTTTGTTTCCACTTGGTATTAACCTGAGTTTTCAGTGATCCAATCAGATCCACTCAGCCTAAACAACTTTCAGTGGAGTGCTCAGTGCAACATGCAATTATACTGAATAAACAAACTCATATTACACAGTTTAGGCACTGGTCGCAATAGACTTCGAACGCATGAGAATTATTTGGAAAGTGTAGCGAACATATAAACCAAAATATTTTAAAATTCTGTACTGACAGGTAACATTATGATCTTCGATTGGTCCCATGCATTAACTGCACACTAATCCAATAAACACATTCCCACACTCACAAGATGTGGTCCATACTCTCTAATTAATCTATAACACTAACCTTAACCCTACCTTAACCCTAACCTTGACCATACCTTAACCTAAAATCTACCTTAACCTTAACATGAAATCAAAACATGGTACAAATGGAGACCAGATGAATTTTATGAAGCATGTCACATTTAGTCAAAATTCACCTCTAGGGGCTGCTTTAAAAATGTAACAGCTAGATTTTACACATTTTTTCCATCAATCACAACATATGCAAAACTGCTAACATTTCCAAGTATTATCAGTTCTTGAGTGTGTTAAACAAGATAAAAAATCAATGCAAAAGACTTCTCTCCTCAAAAACATGTTGAATATTTAAATTTAGCATGGCTCCTCAGGCATCTAAAAAATATTGGGTGAAATGGGACACATACGCAGGACTGTTATCTGAGAATCTCTAACAAATTTGGCAAGGTTCTGATACTTGGGAGCAATCACCCTTCTCCCTGTTAACCCATCTGCTTGGACCCTGCTAATTGCCACTTGCTGCTAAATTTATTATAACATTTTTGCATATCGCAAACAGAATTTATAATATTCAGCGACAAGCATAAATCTGTTCGTATTGAAATATCAGTCTAATTTATTCTCAGTTATTCCCTGTTATAATATTTCATTTTTATGATAAAAAGCTAGGCCTGTCTATGTTACACTAAAAAATGTTTGAGTGTTTTGTTATTTTCGAAAAGACCTCCATCTGTTATTCTCCACACTAGTCAAAATTCAATGATGTCTGGATTGTTTTCATATACTTAGTTTGACTTTTCACAAAGCTGCCACCAGCAGACATGACAGACAGCAGCTTGTTTTTCGTTCTCTTGTCATTTTTCTTTGATAGCCACCAAGGCTGTGGCTTGGAAATCAAAGAGGGTGCCTATGGCATGTCTGACGTTATGGCACTCAGTTATGAAACACATGAGAACCAATGATGTTTGATTTTTACTGATGTCCAACCTTCAGCATGAATGACACATTTAATTTGACAGGCACAGTGGAGGTGAAGCTTATCACTGAGAAATGACATAAGTTCACTTCAATAATCCTGTTTAATGTTTATGTTCTGCATTATCAGTACATATTTAACAGGCAATTCCATGGTGAGAAATGCTTTGAGCAGCGATGGGTAAAGCTAACTGAGCACGTAATACTTTGATTTACATTTTCATGAATTAAACATATGAATGACCTAGCTGTCAGACTGCTCAAATAATTCCTGCCTGCCACATTTTGCATAAACAGTCATCATTTGCCTCTCATTACAGTTTTGTTTTTTACTATATTGATTTAGAAATTCAATAAATAATCGTCAGTGTGGCTTTAGGGCTAAATATGTTTCATAAACAAGTCGAAGATTCGATTCATGGTGAACCGGACCTTGTTTTGGTATTAATTTCCTGTAATTAACTCTCCCGCTAAAGAATGGTTCTTCTTCAACAATTTTCCTTTATTATCAAGGTTAGGTCAGTTGTCCCCTACACTCTTAAAAAAAAAGGTTCCTTGAGGTTCTATATAGAACCCCGGGGTTCTATACTTGGGCAGTAGAACCTTTTACCCAAAAAATGGTTCTATTTAGAACCCTTTGAGTGCAAAGAACCTTTTTGATTAAAATGGTTCTATAATGTGGGATTTATAACATAATTATATAGTAAAGATTATAAATAATAATAAGCTATAACACAGAGAGACAAAGCTTTTTGAGTCAAAACCTAATAAAATGACTGCTATGGTCAAAAACCTAATCAATGTATGATGGGATTTTTGTTTCACGCAGGTTTGTATATTACCATATAACTAATATTTATATATGCTTAATATTTAAATTTTTTGACAAATTATTTTGTGAAATTAATTAAATAACCAGTTTATTCAGACTGTACAGTGTGTTGTTATGGTTTAATAAATTGTTTTAAAGTAATAATCATGAAAAAGCCCTCTGGTGACGTCATTCATTTGTGGACTGGTGATGAAGAGCCTCGAGAGAGAGTGACGGTTAATTTTTGAAAAGGAGAACTCCGCTTTTGCAGCT
>CAIGQQ010034734.1:8010017-8028134 GCA_903798035.1 Danio albolineatus | reverse complement strand
AAGGCAAAATCAACTACTTGAAAGAGTAAAGTTTATTCCATTTCCTCATATTGTCCTTTGGACATTCACCCCTCATATGTCTAATAGTTTAAACACATTTCATGAATAGAGTTCTGGTCATTTGTACAGAATAAAACCTCAGAAGTGAATATTAGAAAAAAAGGGAACAAAGAAATGGATCATGTGTGGATCGTGGGTTATATATTTACAACATACAATAGAAGAGGGAAGAAAAGTAATTAAAGAATTAATGAGCATCTACTGACACAATGTAACTGCAAAGCAACCTGTTAAAATGACATGTTAACAGCACACACGGGATATTTTAAAGAGATTTATAAATATATTTGATGGTTTGCAAGCATGAGTATACATTACTCTCTAACCAGACAGCAGTTTTCGGCCCCAGAAACTGAGTAAGTGCATATGACTGGTGGTAAAGAAATCTGCCAAAACAAAAGTCAGATACAGTCACTGTAGAATCGCAAAATGCAAACAATATCATGCGCTCTAAATCTGCTATGTAATCATTGTTGCTGTACACAAGGATATAATACAAATTAATCACAACAAAGATGATGCGAATACTGACGATCAGAAAAATATGGATCATTTTCTTGTTGGAAGAGAACCTGAGACAAGTTGTGTGTTGATGCCAGCATACAATTCCCTCAAATGCGTTTGGGGCATTCATGTAAATAACCCTTACAGGAAGGGAAGAAGATAAAGATGTGTTGTAACTGGGCCATATGATGTTTTCAAAAGGCCTACGATGATATGTGAAATGACTCAGGCATTCTATATAAAAAAATGGAGGGGAACAAAACACCCAAACCTCACTTGAAAATCATAAGTAATTGCTACACATCTACTAAAAAAAAAAAGCAAAACACAATGTCAGGATTGTTCGTCTTCTTGTGTTTGATGTTCAGGATGGCATCATGGAAATCCTTTGCAGGCCCTGATTTAAATATTCCCCTTTTTTGTTCCTTTTCTCATTTTTTTTTTGTTGTTGATATCCTTGAGTGAGCAGTTATTATCTTATCTTACATGTACTGAAGCACTTTACATGATGATTGCAAAGAGTGGCGTATAATCATATCAACCCAAGGCGGATGGAAATCATGTTCCGAAAGCATATCGTAACATGATTATATACAAACGTTGTCTAAATAAGATCATAATGACAATGTTTTGAGACTGAAGACGTGATTTGAACTACAACCCTTGTTATATTGCATTTCCATAACTATATAGTCTTCTTTTAATATCCATCCCCTGTGCTCCAACAATAAAGACTTATTGGCATGAAACATTAGCGGTCTTTCGATCGGAATAACATAGCATCATGTACAAATTAAAAATAGCTCTGAATGCGTCATGCGGAAGTCCTGTGGCTTCGGAGATTGTGACTTGTATCTTTAGAAAACTGATTTTGTTTATGTCACTGGAAATGTACTGTACGGGACGGCCCATTTAGTGCAGGTAGCATTCAGTCCGAACCCTTTATAACATCGCAAGGGTTCAAATGTAAAAAAAATTCAATATGGCGTGCGAGCACGTCCGTAAAGTACATCAGAGCAAAGAAAAAAAAAAGTCAAATTTTCCACTTGGCAACATGAAAAAATTGTGAAGGGCCAAAAGAACCCAACGGACGCCTGAGGCCTAATTCACATAATACAGCCAATAGATCAAGTTGAAAAGCGAGAAAACTGCGGGAAATATAATCCGTGACCATCGGTCGATGGCGTTCACGTCTGTGAGGTCAGGGATTTTGATTTTGAGCTGTGAAGAGCGTCTGCGTAGTCGCGGTTTCTTGGACTGTGCGTTTCTGTCCATGCTGTGCCGCGCTGTGCTCTGTTTGCGATACTGGATCCCTGAGTTGTCGAACACCATCGAAGTGGAGTTTCGAGCCTCGCTGACGCTGGTGGTGATCTCGTTTCCGGCCACCTCGTTGTGGATCTCCAGGGTGGTCAGAAGAATATTTCCCTGGGAGTCCACCTGCAGAAAGAGACAGTCCTGTTAATGTGTTATCTCTACCTACAGTACAACTTGACAACTTTTGAGGGACTTTGAGGATGTTTATAAGACAATTATGTGTTAAAGGATCACTCCACTTTGTTTTTGGAATTTTACATTTTATAAGTCACCGAGCTGAGTTTTACTAATTTTGAATCCATTCACCTGATCTCCGAGATCAGACTCAATTCCTAGAGTGCCGCAGCCCTGCAGAGTTTAGTTCCAGTCCTGCTTCAACACACCTATTTGTAGGTATTGAACAAGTCTAAAGCACTCATTTAGTTTGATCAGGAGTGTTTAATTAGGGTTGGAACTACAGTAAACTGTGCTGAGCTGCGGCACACCTGTGCCTTAGATCATTGAATTGGATTAGATCATTAGCATTTCACTTAAAAATGGCCAAAGAGTTTTGATTATTTTCCTATTTAAAGCTTGACTCCTCTTTAGTAACATGTGTAATAAGACAAAACTAAAAAACTGCTATTTTCTATGCCAATAAGTCTAGGAACTAAACTCTCAAACTGGAGTAATAATTAGGAACCTATGCTGCCGTACCATGGCTGTTGCAGGTGCAATGATATTATGCAGCATCCAAACCTATAAAACTAGAGTGTTCCTTTAAATCTAGAAAAACTGTTAGCCTGTTAGAAAAGTCTTGCATTATACATCCACTATATATTGTAGTCCATCATTTTGCATTGGCTGTTAAAAACTCGCACATGTCTATAGACTGAACACAAGATACACATGCTGTTCACTGCTGTACACTGATTTAACACACATGCTATGTGATTTAACAAAATCAGCTTTTTTTTCACCACAAGTGAGCAAACCACGCTGAATATCTTGATCAACACAATCAAGTCTTCGCACTGAAACTTTGTACTTTTAAGTTGAAGACCTTTTTACCCCTCAACTGTCACCTTACCACAAATGTTTCTCAGTGCATATTTCATTATTATTATTATTTATTTATTGTTATTATTTTTTTTATCTAATCCTAAACGTATCTTGACAAACTATTAACGAAGCAATTTTGTCCAAACATATACGTCTCGGCTAAAACAAGACTAAATTTGTCAGTGAAAATCGAGCAGACGTCTACTAATAGTCCAAAAATAGACTAGTCATCAAAGAGACAGATTAGACAGATTTTACATGTGTAGTCATTCATACTTGTCTATTTGATGACAAGACAATTTTTTAACTTTACTTTATTTAGATTTTCACTGACAGTCCAAATTTAGTCTTGTTTTTGCCAAGACGTCTATGTTTGGATGTATGTTAGACGTCTTCTGAACACAAACAATGCTTATATATCATATGAATATATCATATATAATTTTCATGCACTTCATAAAGTGGGGTGACAGTTAAACGGTTCACTTTTAAAACATCCCATGCCAGATTGTGGTACATCTTTTCCTAACTTTAACATAACTATAATAGTAATAAATAGTAAAAATACAAATAAAAAAAATCACACAAACTTCATTCATTCATTCATTTTTCTTTGGCTTAGTCTCTATTTCAGAGGTTTACACAGCGGATGCCCTTACAGCCACAACCCAGTACTGGGAAACACCAATACACACTCAAATACTACGGCTAATTATTTTTTTCAATTTACTCATAGCGCATGTCTTTGGACTGTGGGAGAATCGGAGCACTTGGAAGAAAAACACAGGGAGAACATGCAAACTCCACACAAGAATGGCAACTGAGCCAGACAGGACTCGAACCAGTGACCTTCTTGTTTTGAGGTGACAGTGCTAACCATCGAGCAACCGTGCCACCGATCACACTAACGTTTCCTCCAATAAAATAATTAAAAGAACAGTATGAAACAAGGGTAAAAAACTCTCACTGCCAAATGACAGAAGTAATTGGTATTGTGCTGAACAACAAGTTCAGGTTATTTCTCAAGAGGAGGTCCCTCCGTGAGATTATTTGTTTATTTACTATTACCTCTGCATCTCTGCAGTAATAAATAATTCAGAAATACATTCTTGGAAAAAAAACATTACAGTTCAGGCTCACGTCATCAACTTGTTCAGTGTTTCTGAAGGAGAGAAACAGCAATAGAAGATGAGTATGGTTTTGTTATGTATTAATGTATTGTGTTATGAGATCATGTGCACTGAACCAGAATGTTCAACAGAATGAGGGACTTCACAAGTGGATTTCTGGTAATCTGACTGACCTTTCAGATAGACCAGAACCCACACCGTTACATATGAAGATAGAAAACAGTAAGACGACACAATAGTATGATATGATTGATGATTCGGTCTCAAAAATAGATATTTGTAGAGAAATAAATGTCAAACTTTATAAATTGTAAGTATTAAACTAGCTTTACACAAAAAATAAAATAAAATAAAATAAAATAAAATTAAATTAAACTAAATAAAAGGAAAGGAAAGGAAAGGAAAGGAAAGGAAAGGAAAGGAAAGGAAAGGAAAGGAAAGGAAACAAAACAAAACAAAACAAAGCTAAGCCAAGCCAAGCCAAGCCAAGCTAAGCTAAATTAAATTAAATTAAATTAAATTAAATTAAATTAAATTAAATTAAATTAAATTAAATTAAATTAAATTAAATTAAATTAAATTAAGATCAAGATTTTATGTACACTGGAGATCCAAAACGATGTACATAATAAATATTTCTTATATTTATGAGTATTAAACTATTGGCAAAGACAGGGTTTAAGCACAAACACAGAATCTTTCTGTATCTAACACTGTGTCTAGACAGCATCAATGGTCATGTCTGGTATGGGCTCTGTATTATCTGGCTGTCTTCTACCAAGTGATTCATACCTGGACATTCAGCCTTTGACATGGACAAAAAAGAAGTATGAGAAGCAATTCCTGCTTCTTTTTTAAAAGTTAACAAGCCAATGTTTCCTTTCTGTAAGAACAGACCTGAAGCACGACCCACCCGTTGAGAATCACTGTTTTGCGTGAAATGAGAGGTAAACTGTTGCTAGGGGGATTACAGGAGGAATCTTACAAATCAATGTTGACAAACATGCAGCAACTTACACGCGCACACACAAACACGTACACACACTCACCCCTCGTGAGTGACGGTGGCCTTGTACCTGATTGGACTGTTTAACAGATGATGGCTTGCAGTTTCCACCCTCCTGAACAGACTAGCCAGAGAAAAAACACAAACAACAGTTGTATCTTCAGAAAACTCAACTTAGTCTGGAATTTCTAATACCAAAGCAGCGACACATAATGCAAACATAATGCATTTTTGTTGCATTAAATACACAAACGTCAGTTTACAGATGTTTCTCTAATGTTCATATGGTTATCGTTTAATTATTTTTGGGAACTAAAAATATTTTTCACATGGTATCTGTGGGGTCTTAGAAAGTCTTAAGATCTCATAAACTAAATGTTAGGCCTAAAAAGTCTTTGATTTACTAAAAATATTGTGTTGTAGGTCTTAAATCTTTTTTAAACAGGTCTTAATTTTCCTTTGTTCGTGTATAGCTACCCAATCTGGCCGTCACTCATCCAATAAATAAACAAATAATAAAACTTTTAACTTTTTATTTATGTAAGAATGTACTTTTTAACTCTTTTTACCATAAATGTGCTGGATCATCCAGTAAACAATAATATTTAGAAACAATAAGTTAATGCCTAGTCATTTAGCTTTTAAATTGTTGTTGCCATAGAAACATTCTGACAGTTTCAATCAGTTAATTGCCTCATTTTAAAAGAACACCTTACTAGAAGACACTGGCTGTTTCTCAATATGCGTTCTTCAGCGGTCTTGTGTCCTCGTGTTCTCGTGTAACGTCATCATCATCCGCCAAAGTTCAGTTCCAATACCATAAGACCGCAAGAACGGAGGACGTGTGAAAGTTTCCGGATGTGTTCTTGATATCGAGGACGCACTGATGCAGACTTGAGCACCGAACTCGCTCTAGAAGTCCCAGAAGTCATTGCGACTGGAGGTGGGAAGCGCAGCATTTCGTATAAATTTATTATTAAAGTTCAGAGATATACTTATTTACCTCAGGAGTTTCCCTAAATGAGACGGTGAAAGTAAACTCTTATTAAAAATCTTAATAAAGGCATAAACACATTAAGGGTGTTTGTTGAAATTTGTATTAAAATCTTTTATTTGTGATGTGCAGCATATATTTGTGAAGACTTTATGCAGAGTATATATTGTGAAACAATAAATAAAAACAATTAATCGTTGTATGAATGCTGTAATGTTTAAATAATATTCGGTTAAAGACGCGTGAGGGTCATGTGACCATCAGGAAGAACGCAGCATTGTATGTACATCTTTTTACATAGTTTCACTTTGTTTCGACATACTCAATGTGGCATGGAATAAAGCAGCATTCTCCCACAATCTCACGTGTTGGAAAGAGTTTATCTGTCTGTCTAACTTTTGGACGAGAGACACCGGAGTAAATGCAGAACAATAATAGTTTAATTAATTTCCTTACAATAACATTTATTTAAAAGTTTTACGTGTATTTACTGGTCAGGAAGCTGACCTGGACAGACTGTAGTGCATACATTTAGTTTAATATAGTTTTTAAAACCTTTAAAACATTTAATTTAAGTTATTTTTATTTTAATGTATACAACTAGAGTTTGCTTGTTTTGACAATATTTTAAATATTTTGCTCAGAATAAACTAAAATATACGGCGCCACGGTGGCCGAGTGGTTAGCACGTTCGCCTCACAGCAAGAAGGTCGCTGGTTCGATCCCCGGCTGGGCCAGTTGGCATTTCTGTGTGGAGTTTGCATGTTCTCCCCGTGGTTGCGTGGGTTTCCTCCGGGTGCTCCGGTTTCCCCCACAGTCCAAAGACATGCGGTACAGGTGAATTGGGTAAGCTAAATTGTCCGTAGTGTATGTTTGTGAATGAGAATGTATGGATGTGTTTCCCAGAGATGGGTTGTGGCTGGAAGGGCATCCGCTGCGTAAAACAAATGCTGGATAAATTGGCGGTTCATTCCGCTGTGGCGACCCCGGATTAATAAAGGGACTAAGCCGAAAAGAAAATGAATGAATGAATGAATGAATAAACTAAAATATAGAGTTTTTAACTTATTTGATTATTATTACTGTATGAGTAAATGTATTAAATTATTAAATTACTGTATGAGTTTAAAAATTTAGTCATAATGGTCTTAAAGATATGTTAAAATGTCACAAATTTAACTTGCTGAGACATGCAGAAACCCTGTATTTAAGGAAAAAAGTATACAACACAGTCATTACAATATAAAATACAAATGGCTTTTACCTTGTTGCCGTCATACTTGTTGCGGTCATTATTGGCTTTCTCAGCTTTCTCAGCCAATTTCTTCTGCATCTGAGGCCCTCTTCCGAAGAAAATGTAGTTGACGAAAGCGTATTCCAGCAGAGCCAAGAAGACAAAGACGAAGCAGCCCATCAGATACATGTCTATGGCTTTGACATATGGGATCTTCGGTAGAGTTTCTCTCAAATGGGTGTTGATGGTGGTCATGGTCAGCACAGTGGTAATACCTGTTTGGGAAAGATCGAATTTATTAATCATACAATACAATACAATGCAATATTTATTTATAAAGCACATTTAAAAACAACCGAGGTTGACCAAAGTGGGAAGTGTAATTGGGGACTTGGTTACCAGAAATGATAAAATACTCTTGTTGGGTGATGTTAACATTCATGCATGTTGTCCCTCAAAACCGTACACTGCAGACTTTTTAAATTTGATAGAGTCTCTTGACTTTCCTCAATGGGTCTCGGGTCCTAAACACATTCATGGCTATACACTTGATTTGATTTTGACTTACGGTTTTTCTGTTTCTAATATTGAAATAAGTAGTGCATCTTTTTTTGATCATAAGCCAGTTCTTTGCACTGTCCCTCTCAAGGGTAAAATCCTTGGAAAGCCTTCATTGGCACGCCTAGCTCGTTCTCTCACCCAACAATCTAGAGAGGAATTTTCTGTGGCTTACAGTGAAGTACACAACTCACTGGAGCTGGACTCTACTCTCTGTAATTTGGATGCCGATGCACATATTAATCTATTTACTTCTACTTGTGCCAATAATATGAATTTATTAATCATATTATTATTTAACCCTTGTGTTCTGTTTAAATTTACAACCCTACGTTCATGTTTGTGGCTGTTTTTGCTTCATTGACTTCCATTATAATGCCATTTGTTTGATTGCAAACCCATGACAGCATATAACCATGCATTCTTGATTGTTGGAAAAGGGTAAAATCTGTTATTTTTACTGTTGATCATGAGTTGGCAGCATTAACCCTTTAGATAGGCTTGTGCAAAAAGGTTTCTGGCTTTTATATGGAGTTCTGTGGAGTAAAACAGCATATTATAGAGTGTGTGCATGAAAAAATACTGAGGGGCTTATTTTGGTTTTCTCAGATATATCAAGATAAGTGTGCAAGGGTCTCTCTTACACTCACACGCCAACCATTTGCACTTCCGACAGGGAAAACAGGGAACTAGGGCTGTGCGATAATACGATATTTAATCGTGGACGATAATAATTACTGCACGATCCACTTTTTCAGAAAAATCGTTGTATCGCCATACAGTATATAGTGCCGTGCTTCCGCGACATTCATTCTTCCATGACGGGCGCCTCACCTAAATTCATACCGCCACGGCTATTACTACTTCTCATTCAAAACATTCACTCGTCTGTCATTGTTTTTTTTTTTCAATAGCGGGTTATGATCGCACCAAAACGTATTAAAAGGTAAGTGTAACCTTTTGTGTAACCATAGTGCTGTGCGTCATTTGTTTAACCCTTTAAGGTTACATGCTGACAGGGTTGTGCGATGCGTGAGGCCAGCATACAGGCGCAGCTTTCAGTTAAGATGAACAGTTTCCATAAATATACTTTATAGATAATGCTCTACGCTTCTGCATACAATGACTTTATCTTGCTGGAGTTTAAAGCTGCTTCACTTTACTTCAGGACGCATTAATGCCGCTCTGTAGGTCTGTTGGAGACATTCGTAAATATTCATAGCAAATCTTATAAATTTTGGAGACATACGCGTTATATAAACACACCAAATCACACTTCGGCAGCGTTTATTTGAGGGCGCAAGAAGTTGTGTGTACGAACGGAGGAAAAAGACGCCCAAGCGGAGACCCGCATGCTCGTATTACCGTACATAAATGTGATCTCGCCCCGTAAGACTGCGCTCACGACATTTGTCACTGAAATAACACAGACCATAGTTGGCATGAAAAGCATCCCAAATGAGGGGCCAGAGATGACTTTCAATATAAGTGATGATCACACAACAGCAATATAAGAGCCCATATGCTGTATTTTGCTCCTTAAGACACCCACGTTGGCCTTTTCAACATTAAAATGTTAATATGTTGTACTTTAAAACAACATAACATCACTGCATTGTACAATGTGGCTTTCTTTACAAACACATTCAAATGTTGTATTTCAAAGCACAACAAAATAAGTGCATTGCTCAAGAAGGCTTCTTCTACAAACACATTCGTATGTTGTTTTGAACTGCGTAACAATTAGGGATGCAGCAATTATAGATTTTGGTTGTATAATCATGTAGTCTGAAGAATAATCATGGTTTCATGGTTATCATGATTATTATACATTTATTAAGTTCAAAACACTACTAGTTTTGTTAACTTTGTAAAAAAAAAGCCATTTACATTGTTGAAAGTGTTGCTGAGGATCTGTCTAATAAAGATTTGTTAGATTTGTTAAATGTTCATTTTGATGGTAATTGTAAGTCTTGTTGATTGTTCTTCCTTTGCAGAATAGTATATTTTAATGTTGGGACATTAGTTTAGTTGTATTGTACCTGTGTAATTTGCAAAATAGTCTTTAAAAATCAACTTAAAAAAAGAATCGTGATAAAAATCGTGAATCGTGATTTTCCCAGAAAAAATCGTGATATGATATTTTTTTCATATCGCCCACCCCTACAGGGAACACCAGCAACAATCAAAAATGCATAACTATATGGTGTCATGGCTTTGCAGCAGAGGATGACATTTTTTTGGGAATCCCACAGGTCACGGGATTCCTGTGGGATGGGAGTCATCTTTGCTTTTAATCACGGGATTGGGATGGTACAGGATAAAATAGTTAACAGGAGTGGGAATCAACCAATAGAAAGATAATGATGATAAAGAAAAAGGAAAAAAGAAAATGCACCGCCATTTTGTAGTTTCCTTTGATTATGATTAAAATGTAACGCAATTAAATAAGAATTACATGACCCAGTGCTGGAGGGAGCCAACGCCACGGAGAAATTGATGTGGTGAAAAACTTATTTGCAGTGTAAAGTCAGACGTAATGACGTCCATTAAATTAACAGAACTAATCGGGAAATATAAAGTTCATGAGAGTAAACTGTGACGGTGAGAGCACGCCGTATGCTGCTTGTAAAACATGCCTAATCTTAGTCAAGTACACCAGTGATTCAGGGACGAGCAGCCAAGCATCTTTCATTCTTAAGCGAATATTGCCGTCAATTGTTAAATCTCCTTTGAGCAACAAAATTGCTTGCAGCCGTCATAGGTTCAGTGTTTTCATCCATTTATTCATTCATTCATTCATTCATTTTCTTGTCGGCTTAGTCCCTTTATTAATACGGGGTCGCCACAGCGGATTCAACCGCCAACTTATCCAGCATATTTTTTTACGCAGCGGATGCCCTTCCAGCCGCAACCCATCTCCGGGAAACATCCACACACACACATTCGCACTCATACACTACGGACAATTTAGCCTACCCAATTCACCTATACCACATGTCTTTGGACTTGTGGGGGAAACCGGAGCACCCGGAGGAAACCCACGCAACCACGGGGAGAACATGCAAACTCCACACAGAAATGCCAACTGACCCAGCCGGGACTCGAACCAGCGACCTTCTTGCTGTGAGGCAAACGTGCTACTCACTACGCCACCGTGGCGCCTGTTTTCATCCAAAGTAAATAAAATTTTATGAATTGAAACTAGAAAAATTATTGTATGCATACACTGTGGTGAGTGACGAGAATATCTGCTGTTAATTTTTCTGTGTGCCTAGCTTTCTCTATAAAATCAGAATCATACTGAATATTTTCATATATTTAGGATGCATATAATTCATACAGCCACATCTTTTCATTTGAATCAAATAAGCAGATACAAAACTTGTGTGTGTATACAGATTTTTTCTTTTATTTACTGTAACTGATCTAGAAACAGGGACTCAGCACCAGGTCTAAAACAGGATGGGGAGCAGATAAAATAAAATTCTACTGTATGTATTACCTAAAGACTAAAACTAGAAAATATAAGGGAACAGGAGCAGGAGTCATTTTACAAGGAGCGGGATGGGACAGGATTATTTTTTAAACTTTGGTCTGGGAGTGTGACAGGACAAGGTTTCTTTCTGTGGGAGTGGACGAGACAGGAGTGAAAATCCACTCCCGTGTTTATTCTCTACTTTGCAGTCAAAAAATGTCATTATCATGGTAGTCAATAAGACAAAAACAGCCCTGAGCATAACAAAAGGGTAGTAAATTTGTGTAGTTGTGTAGAGAGTGTATTGTTGAATTTTTTTATTTATTTCCAAAGCATTTTCCCAAAATATGTGTCAATATAAGATTTGTCACCAAAATCATTCCATTTGCTGAAACAGAGAAAGTTGTAGCCAAATTAAGACTCAAAATCACCCCAGAGTGGATGAAAACATTACAGCACACGAGTAATCAAGTTTCTAACACTGTTTGTATGTATTTTTAATATAATACAAACCATGCGTTCATCATCTTTAAAACTGCGGTGTACAAATATGGTCTGATTTATTTTCTATCATCACAAACATGTTACCAATCCAGTCAGCTTTAATGCTGGGTTGTTTCTACCTAGGAACGTACATTTTTAGAAATGCTGTTTAGTTGTTGTGTGTTCGTTAATTATGTGTCCGATGTTGTAGACAGAAATACTGTACATAAAATGGATTACCATTCTAATATATACCGACATAGACAGCTGTGTTTAATTTACTCTTCCACCTAATCTTTGAAATCTGTTTCTGGCTCAACATACATATGTATATGTATAAACAACCTGTATATGGTTGACTAAATTCAATATTGCCCCTTGTCACTGTGTACTATGTTTACTACTTCAGCTGAGAGAATGAAAGTAGATCAGGTAATCTGAGCTGGTGTGGAGGCGGGGACTAATCTGCATATTCATAAATCCACATGTGCTAATGAAGTAAGAGTGTAGGGTTATACTCAAGCCATCCAAAGTCATTATTTTCATTGGTATTTCAAATGTATAAATGTTGTGATAGCAATGCAACCAGCTTTCCAATTAAATTGCTCCTTTTTTAATGTCAGGGTGATTAAAAGTTGACAATCGTGACAGTCAAGCAACTACTTTACATTTAATCTAAGTGTACAGTGTAATAAAAAGCCAAAAATAACATTACTGACTATCATTTGAGTATTTATTTAAGCATATTAAACAATTTACTTACAGTTTTTATGCTTAATGCACATAATAATTCATTTCCGTACACAGATGAAACTATTTAATTACTTATATACTCAAATTATATCTGTCATTTTAATGTAGTCTAAAGAATAAACTACAAAGACTGCATGGATTTAAAAAGAAAGGTTTATGTATTGCTTCAGGATAAAATAAAATAAAAAAAATATATTTTTTAAAATAATAAAATAAAATAAAACATGGAGCATTAGAAACAAACTGGGGATTATTAAATGATGAGAAATGTTGAATTTTTGGTTGATATATCTGTGAACAATCTCACCATATGGTCTATGAAGTCCAGCAAACTTTGAGGCTTCCACACGCAGTCAGTCTCAGTACAACCAAGTGTAACTAATTTGAAAGTACGAGCTTATGGAAGGCAGAACACAGTGACACTGAAATCTGCAGGAAAGGACTCAGCCAGGGATGAAAGCGCTCTCGTTTGACACCTCTGTTCCAACGCCCACCAAGAATCTGGACTCTGAGAATGAGTGCTGTCACAATGTTTAAAATGCCAGATCCGAGCCCTGCTTGGTAAATGGAATTACACAACCACATCACCCTCAAACCTAGCTATGAATAATCCACTTATGCCTGGTTAGCTTCTTAACTGATTGCGATATCCAGAAGTAAAATGCTGTTTTATCCTGTTTTCTGCACCTTTAATTGCCACAGCACTGCACCCTGTTCTGCATTTTGTGAGGACTGACCTAATTAGGCGATTCTATTGGATTCATTTGTTCTGAGGCTAGATCTGAGGAAATCGAGAATACCATACAGGGTATAAAACAGCATGACTGATCAACTTGGCCACAGCTGAAGAGAATAGATCAGCACTGTTGTTGTTTTTATGTTCGGTTCCTCGCTGCCCCAAAAGCTATTCATATTTAATAGAAACCCTTATATTATGGATTGTGTTATATAAATAGAAAAGTCAATAGCATTTTTTCTATTTTCTATGCATTTTATTGATTCTATGCTGTGATGCTCTATTCTGTTTCTACTGTGAGTCAATCCTGAGTCACTATGACTGTGAGTTCAAAGAGGAGCTATACTCCAACTGCTCAAACGCCCACTCAAATATGTACAGTACATGCGCACACACACTTGTAAACATGGTTTACAGGGACACTCCATAGGCGTAATGTAGACCTGTTTAACCCTGTTCCTGGAGATCTACCTTCCTGCAAAGTTCAGCTTCAACTCTGATCAAACACACCTGAACCAAATACTTAGGACCTGAACAGCACTTGATAATTACAGGCAGGTGTGATTGATATGGGTTGCAACTGAAATCTGCAGGAAGGTAGATCTTCAGGAACAGGGTTGAGCACCCCTGGCGTAATGCATTTTATACTGTAAAAACTGCTAGTATATGACCTACCCCTACACACAAGCCTGTGTTTACCCCTACAAGGAAACCTGCGGCAACATTTGAATGTCCAAAAACCTCATTAAGTATGATTTTAAGCATATTGTATTACAGGGACATGAAGTGTGTCCCTGTAAACCACATGTCCCAAATATAATATCTCAAACATTACTAATCTGCTACTATTGAGAGTTTATAGGCTGCCAAATGACGCCATCCTTACATCTGTGGTGACTTTTTGGAAATGACAAACAAGGGATAATGTACATCCAGAAGGTTGTTCTCACAGACTAAAGCCCAACAGGCTTATTAACAGGCTGCTGTATAAGAATGAAAGGTTTATTCTGTGAACACAACTGTTTGGATGTGTTTGTGGCAACAAAACGTTGGTTTTAGCTGTTACAATTTACTAACCCTATCATTAAACGTAAAGCTTGTCAAAAGAAAACTGGCAGAATGCAGCTTAAATTAACCTATTTAATATACTATATTTACTAGCTTTTAAGATGATTTGTAATACCCAGATGAGCCTATGATATTAGTTTCAGTGACTGACCAATCTGAATCAGGTATTACAGAAAGCTGTGCAATACCATATATTAAGCAGTAAAGTAAAGAATAATCAGCATATTGTCATGCATATGAGGATTTTAAATGCATGACCAACCGATGTGACGCATATGTATAGCATAATATAGACAAACTTATTTAGCTTTTTGCAGCGTAATATTTGTCACAATTTCTATCAGTTATGATGATTTTAGATCTCCCAGTCCCCGCTTTGAGTGACTGAATAAAAAAACAAAAAACATGGAAATAAGATGGGCATATCTAATAGCACAGTGATCCTCAACCCCCGATACCAGTCCTTGGATCAATTGGTACACTCTAAAAAAAAAAAGGTTCTTCAGTGGTTCTTCAGTAGTTCTTTGCGATATTTGAGGTGCTATTTAGCACTTCTACTGTGTAAAGAACCTTTAAAGCACCATAAAGGTTCTTCAGTGGTTCTTTAAGGTGGTCAGGGTGCTATATTGCACTTTTACTGTGTAAAGAACATTTAAAGCACCATAAAGGTTTTTCAGTGGTTCTTTGGGGTGTTTAAAGTGCTATATAGCACCAATACTACTGGTAAGCACTTGTTCTTGTAGCTAATTCTCATAACTCTTATGCCGGTTTTATTTACGGAAAGGGTAAAGTAACATTATGAGCACCTTAAAATATAGGTGCTATATAGCACCATTTGACAAAAGTACTATATAGCACCTATTTTTTTAAGGTGCTGTATAGCACCAAAAAAGGTTCCCCCCTCGTTACGACCAAAGAACCAGTTTTGGTGCTATTTAGCACCTTTTTTTTTTAGAGTGTAGAGAGCTACTGTACATAAGAAATGATTAAGTATTTCCATTTTATTTATTATTGGAGTCTGAACGATCTATTATTTTGAAAAATCTTTTATTTTGTAAAATGACCGTCATACAATCAACCAGTCAGGTAAATCCAGCATGTCTGTGCAAGAAGATCAACTGCTGGAGATTGCCAATGCCGTTTACATGTACATACCATGTCTTTTCTGCATGCAAGCTCAATATCTGAGAGACCAGGCACACCCAGTTGAAAACATCTTCAGACTGCTGCGAGCATACCGCCAGTCACGTGACAAGAACTGACTGTTCAGCTTCAGATTTTGTATGGAATATACACATTTTGGTAGATTAATCATCTCAGACAAACACTGCAGTGCTTTTTAATTTTCTCCATAAATAAAAGTTGAAACAGAGTTGCAGTAATATTTTGTTAGCTTGTTATCCTCTGAGAAAATGGTCAATGGCCGCCTAGCAACTATATCTATACATTCATTCATTCATTTTCTTTTTGGCTTAGTCCCTTTATTAATCCGGGGTCGCCACAGCGGAATGAACCGCCAACTTATCCAGCATTTGTTTTACGCAGCGGATGCCCTTCCAGCCGCAACCCATCTCTGGGAAACATCCACACATTCACACACATACATACGGACAATTTAGCTTATTCAATTCACCTGTACCGCATATCTTTGGACGTGGGGGAAACAGGAGCAACCGGAGGAAACCCACGCGAACACGGGGAGAACATGCAAACTCCATACAGAAATGCCAACTGAGCCGAGGCTCGAAGCAGCGACCTTCTTGCTGTGAGGCGACAGGACTACCTACTGCGCCACCGTGTCGCCCTACTATAACTATACTATTTACTATACTGACTATTACTATTTTCATTGGACACCCTTTAGCTGAGATATATATATGTAATAAACCTTACTACATGTAAATTTTCAACTGGTTGAGGTGGCCAAGTATGGACCAGATTCCAGTCAGAGAATCAGGAGAGCAAAAGAAGTTTGAAAGATTTATTTCTCCAACATATGCATCAGATTGTGTCTCTTTTATGGATAATGGGTAATGGTAAGGGTTTGTATGATATACATTTTGTTGAATGGTTAACTGGAACATTCACTTAAGGGGAGGCATTGACTTTTTTTTAACTAAATGAGGATAGAAATCAAATTGTGAATCGGAATCTGTTGTGTTGATTGTTTTTCCTCTTCTCCTCTACTCCACAACACCCATTTTTGGAGGCTTTTTCAAACTAGTGAGAATTAACCACTGCTAAAATATAAAGAATTATTTAATTGATTTAATTTAATTATATATATATAGACTAGGCAGGTTAGAGTAATTAGGCAAGTTATTGTATAACAATGGTTTGTATTGTAGACTATCGAAAAAAAAATGCTTAAGTGGACTAATAATTGACCTTAAAATGATTTGTAAAAAAATTTAAAACTGCTTTTACTATGAAAATTTTTCTGCTCTGTTAAACATAATTTGGTAAATATTTAAAGAGCCCATATTATACATTGAAAAGGGTCATATTTTGGTTTTGGGGGTCTCCAACAGCAGGCTGATATGCATGCATGGTCAAAAAACACTTTCATTGTCTTATAATCTGGATTTATTTTTACCTCATTATCCCAGCGACTCCTATATGAATCGTTCAGTGATTCATTTGTTCCAAAACCCCTCCTTCGCGCCATGCTAAACTGCGCTGATTGGACCGATGACTCAGTCTGTTGCGATTGGTCGACAGCGTTTAGCGTGAGAGAATGCCCACCACGGCTTATCAATACTGAAGGAGTCATAGCGTGTGCGTGAGCTAATCTGCCAACACTCGTTTTTATCGGGAGTCGCCCGTATTTCAGACACCTCACCCCCGAAACTAACCCCCGATTTCCCAGCATATCACTCTAATTCTTAACCAGAAGTAAAAACAGCGACATACATTCTGTATTAGTGCACACAGCGGCAAAACCGCCGAACGCGTGTAGCAGAGCTCATGTTGGCCATAGCAACGACACACAGCAGAGGAACACGAGCTCAAACGCATTTTAATCCGTAAACACAGCGGCACGCGGCGCGTTTACAACATGCTTTTAGACGCGATATGAGAATACAAGTTAACCAGAGACACTACAAGCGGTTACAAGTTACAAAACACAGTTAAATGCATCATTTACAAGCTAGAGAAAACAATGAGGCGACCGTTTTAATCGCACTTACTCACACTTGCTGGATATCAGACCAGGGAAATGTCCTGGTGCTCCTAATCCTCCGTTGTAAGCACTCCTGGGAGGGGGAACAGCACATGGCTGTGGTATTTCTGCAGAAACTACTAACTCTTCAAAGTCTCTTCTCTGGGTTCTCTGCACACTTCCAATCTCCAGCTAAGCACAGTGCTCTTCACTGTGTTGCCAGATGTAGCTGACTTATTTCAGCCCAAACCCTCTCCAAAAGGTTTTACCTGCACAATCAAATTTAAAACCGCCCAATCTGGCAACTTTTTCCGCACCGCTGTTGTTTGTGGGTAGGGTTGGGGATTTCGAATCTGCGCGCGCATAAATGGGCGGGGCTTATGTTTCGTGTTCACGTAATGCCGAAACGGCTAAAGACTCGTTAGCACGGCGACTCGTTTGAGGAACTATGAGTCGACTCTTTTATAGATGAATCAATAGTTTTAAACACTGTGCACTTTCAGATTTAAGCCTTAGCTGGACATTTCACTTCACTTAGAGCTGTGTGACACACAGCATACAAGCTCATTTTCAAAAACCCATAATAGGGGCTCTT
>CAIGQQ010034734.1:7988147-8005017 GCA_903798035.1 Danio albolineatus | reverse complement strand
CGACATAACAAGAGAGAAAAAATAATTTAATGCATGGCCTCTTAGGACTTCCGTACATTAAGGCCGCATTAACTATTTTTAAAAAAAATATATGTGGTATGGTTGACACATATTATTCATTCATTCATTCATTCATTTTTTTTTCGACTTAGTCCCTCCATTAATGCAGGGTCGCCACAGTGGAATGAACCACCAACTTATCCACCATTCGTTTCACGCAGCGGATGCCCTTCCAGCCGTGACACATATTATTACAATTTTAAATTTTCTAATTAAATATAATAAAAAATTTATTAATACCATGGATTAATACCATTTCAACCCAAGCTCATTCTGAAAGTGTATCGCTATATACATTTCTGGAGACCACCAAATACGTCCCAGGAGGTACATTTTTTTGCAGTTTTCGGAAATCCACCAGAGGCAGCTGTCTCCTGACTGACTGATCGACTGACCTACCCTCCTTCTTCCCTAAACCCAACCAATAGTGTTTTCAAGAGCACCGATTGACAGTCCCACCCGCCCACCCAACCGACAGTTTTAAAAAGCGATGCAGAAAAGGAAAAGCCCTCGCCTGATTTTTTACCACGTTTTCAGATTTCACCACATTCTCACTCTGTTATTTACTTGTTTATTTTATTTATTGGCTTCTGTTATTGGGCGCCACGGTGGCGTCGTGAGAAGCACGTTCGCCTCACAGCAAAAAGGTCGCTGGTTCGATCCCCGGCTGGGTCAGTTGGCATTTCTGTGTGGAGTTTGCATGTTCTCCCCGTGGTTGCGTGGGTTTCCTCCGGGTGCTCTGGTTTCCCCCACAAGTCCAAAGACATGTGGTACAGGTGAATTGGGTTGGCTAAATTGTATGTAGTGTATGAGTGTGAATGTGTGTGTATGGATGTTTCCCAGAGATGGGTTGCGGCTGGAAGGGCATCCGCTGCGTAAAAAATATGCTGGATAAGTTGGCGGTTGATTCCGCTGTGGCGACCCTGGATTAATAAAGGGACTAAGCCGACAAGAAAATGAATGAATGAATGGCTTCTGTTATTGTCTTAACCACTTTCTAAAACCTCTCTTAACTAGACACGAAGCCTGTCAGCATGGTCAACTCCTCTCTGTGTCTCAAGTCCACCGTACATGACAAGCTACTGGACAAACTGGTAACAGTGGGAAAGCTGTCCATACAGAGGTAAGCGGTCAGCTGGTAAGCAAGAAAAGGAACAGGAATCAGTTTGTTCTGAACTATGAGGTTAATTTTCACTGTTAATTAGAGATCTAATATTGTTGTTGGATGTGTTTTTATAGGCTACATGCACTTTAACTAATAATTCTTATCATTTGGTAATGTGTTAACATATAATATTAAGGATGTGTAATAATAATAGTCTTAACTTGACCAAAATAAAAAAAAGATCACACCATTTACAATATGTTTTTTTCCAACTCAATATATTTCAAGAGTTCACACTTGATGATTAATGATTGATTATAAAGCTTGTTTGGCTTGCTGTCCCGGGAGAGAGCCCTGAGCTCTTAAGATCCTCGAACCAGGGGCTCCCTCCTGTTTGCAAGGCGAGAGGAGAGTTTGAGCTCAGGTAGATCTCAAGAACACCCCTATGGGTAGCTAATGAACGGATAGTGATTGCTACTAAAAAATAACTACTTACTAGGAGCATGTCTATGGTGCCGATTTGGATTAGTCAATTAACTTACAGTAAGTTGCATGTTTTTGGACGGTGGGAGGAAATCGGGGAACCCGGGGGAAACCCACGTGAGTATGGGGAAAACGTGTAAACTCCGCACAGAAACATCAGCTGGCTTGGTAAGGACTAGAACCAGCGACGTTCTTGCTGTGAGGCAACAGTGCTAACCACTGGGCCACCATGCCACCCATCTAGAAAAGGAGGAGGAGTAGGGGTGGAAGCGGGGATTCTTCAAAATGAAGATGGCTGTGGTATGGAACTTAGGGTATTTATAGTGGCTTAGGAATCGTCTGATTGGTGAATCATAAATTGAATAATGTGGGACCAGCTGCAAGCAATCATCTGCACGTGATCCTCTCGAAATAAGCTTATAAATAAACTTCACTTCATAATTAATATCCACCTTATTCTTTCAATGCACAAGTAAGCTCTTTTTCTTTCTTATAGTTACAATTAGGACTGTGCTATAAATTGAAAGCGAATCGAATCGCGATTTTGAAACATTGCAATTAGCTTATGGCAAGAGGCTTTGATATTTATGTATTATTGTATTATTTCCCCCACTCAGAGCAAATGTATGACTGCTGTCTGTGTGACAGTCTTATAGACAAATGAGTGAGCACACTTTCATTCTACATTTCATTCTACAGTGTTCTGTATGTTTATAATTATGATTTTTTTTGTTTTTATAATAAGCCACATTACCTCCCAGTTTTCAGTCGATCTTGTTTACATAAAGGTAAGATGATTTTATTTGAGCTTACTGCTTGCTCTAGAGAAAAATTAGTGTCTAGTTTCTGAATATTTATATTAAAACGAATTTGAATAAATGTTGAAGTTAATATCTTTTTAGTTCCTTTTTTTAAAGTAACACTGCATTTTAGCAGTAAGAAGCTACGATACAAATTATTGAGCTGAAGCTTGACTACAAAATGAAATTGCAAATCAAATTGAAATCGCAATATCTGTCAAAGAAAATCGCAATTAGATATTTTGCCCAAATGGCACAGCCCTAGTTACAATGGTAACACCCACTCTTACCTGTAAAACTGAAAAGTGAAATGTGCATTTTAGATCTAATTTATTCCTTTGATGGCAATTATTGCCCCTCGAGTTGCTGCTGATTGATTAGAAAATTGCTGTTCTAGAATCAATAACCAGCCTGTAATAAATTCATAAAATATCACAGAATGTTTTTTAAAAGCACAAGCTGTCAAAAAAACGAACATAATCACAGCCTAAAATTAGCACGTGCAGTCTTTCATCCCCTGTATTTGCAAGCTTTATTCCCAGAGTTGAATATTAGAACGCAGAATGCAATTTAACAACCACAGAGAGCAAAGAAACTGGTCTCCACTTTCACTCCCCCAGTGTGTTGAGCGTAAAGGCCTGAGTCTCCAGAGAGAGAAAGAGAGAGAGAGGACATGTGTGGGCAGACGGACGCCTGTCCTGCCTTACATAAACTCAAAAGCTGTGTTCTGGTGTGAAGACTGCATTGATTTGTGCATGACCAGGTCACAGCAAGGAGGATCAAACTCAGCTCAGAGTTACCTAACCAGAACAAGCATCTACTGTACCTTACACAGACCTGTCTGCGGCGAACAGTGTAGGATGCCTTTCCTTTGAGTTACACTTTTGAAAATACAACTTCGCAGAGCGCTCAAGATCTATTTTGGAGTTCTTTAGACCAGATGTGCTTGGTTTTAAAAGAAGCTCTCAAACAAAAAGTGTTTATAACAAAATTCTGAACTTGCAGAGTATTGCTTCTGCTGTAGAAAACAAAATGTCAATTTCTGAAAGTCACCATTTTGATACAATGACAGTCAATATACAAAAAGTATAATCAAAGTAGTTTAAGGCGAGATACTTTATAGACAAAACACTTTTGGTCTTTACTTTTCATAAGGTCCTTTTTATTTAGTTTAATGAATTAAAACCAAACATCTACTTTAACAATTTTTGTTGTCTGTAGAATTGAATTGCAATGTATATTTTAAAGGAAATTTTCTCAAAATGTGTGTGTGTGTGTGTGTGTGTGTGTGTTTTTAAAATATATTTCTATGTTAACATCACTTACAGTACTGTACATACACTAAACTTGATTATTTTATGCATATTTGTATTCTGAAGATTTTCAGTATGACATGATTCTTCAGAGGATGTTTCCCAGAGATGGGTTGCAGCTGGAAGGGCATCAGCGGTGTATGCTGGATAAGTTGGCAGTTCATTCCGCTGTGGCAACCCCAGATTAATAAAGGGACTAAGCCATAAACAAAATTAATGAATGATTCTTCAGAATTTTTATATGCTGATTTGGTGCTGAAAAACAAAACAAAACAAAACAAAACAAAACAAAACAAAAAACAAAACAAAACAAAACAAAACAAAACAAAGGCAGCATGGTGGCGCAGTGGGTTTCACAATCGCCTCACAGCAAGAAGGTCTATGGTTCGAGCCCCACCTGGGTCAGTTGGCATTTCTGTGTGGAGTTTGCATGTTCTCTCCGTGTTCATGTGGGTTTCCTCCGGGTGCTCCGGTTTCCCCCATAAGTCCAAAAACAAGTAGTAAACGTGAACTGGGTAAGCTAGATTGTCTGTAGTGTATGCGTGTGAATGAGAGTGTATGGATGTTTCCCAGTGATGTGTTGCAGCTGGAAGGGCATCCACTGAGTAAAACATATGCTGGATAAGTTGGCGGTTCAAAAAAAATAAAAAATAAAAAATAAAATATATATATATATATATATATTATTATCCAATTATATCCAGTCACCTTTGTGATGCTTCCTAGCTTCAGTATTCAGATCTGGATTATAAATATGATGCGCAATCAGCTCTGCTTTAGTCTTTCAACCTTCCCTCAATCTTTAATAATCTGCCCCTGCAAAGACCTACCCGGCTGACCACGTCAGCAAAACAATCAGAAGGCATGAACGAAACATCATCCACATCATTCCATATGTTTGGGTCTTGCGTCATTTGATAACTTCCTCTCTGAAATGAACCAAGCTCTTTAAGTGTGCTGCAGTAATACAGAGCGAGATTTAAGGCCGGATGTGGCTGGCTGCAGTGAATAGATGGAGGCGGCGAGACAGAGGCATTTAAGGCAGAGATTCATCTGTGCTGCTGCATGCCTTGGGATTGAAATGGAAGTTAAATGTAATTGTTTTCTAGCTACATTGATCCCTTTGTTTTCATTTGGCTGGCTGGTTGTGGGTGGACAGTAAAAAAAGACCAAGCAAAAGAGGAAAAAAAGAGAGAAAAATAGATGGACGAGGTTGGAGGGCTTGTAATGATGCAGGTGAGATGGGTGGTATATATTCGTGTTGGGGGACCCAAGAGACTCTTCCCTCCCAGTGTAAAGTGCTCTCATTTCTCCGCTTAACATGGTTAATGAGGACAATTTCCACAAAGAAGGCTTGTATCCAACATATCACATCTATCTGAAAGAGCTGCACCTGGGTGCACGAGCTAACACACTTTCACACACGAAACCATGTGATTAAAAAAATATTGAACTACGCTTTGTGATTTAAGGTGAGACACTGCAGAAAAAAAACAATGTCAGTTTTTCATAATGTTTTTTTCAGTCTAATCTAAAGATGTCATCTAAAATACACTGTGAAGGTTTATTTTGTTCAATTTTATCATTCGTGTCCATAGATTTCAATTTAAAAAAAGTATTTGTATGGTTTTGTCAAAGTGAGTTTTTTTCTCTCTCTACATTGAACCATTCAACAGCACTTAAAGAAAATTCTGCAGTTTTATTCATATCCTTGTTCTGAAGGTTTTTACAGTGGGACATGTATATGGAGCCAGATTAGTCTCAAAAATATGAATTTACAAAATAAATTTCATACATGCAAAGCACAATTTACATTTACAAAATCCAATTTGTAAATTCAAAACGCAATTCATAAATACAACACACAATTTGTGAATTCACAAGTAAAAATCTGAAATATTTTTGCCAAATGAATTGGATTTGTTTATATAATGAATTGTGTTTTGAATTGAAAAAATTGTATTTGTGTATTTACGAATCGTGTTTTGAATTTACAAATTCGATTTGTGTATTTTTTTAATTGTGTTTTAAAATTATTTTAATTGGATTTGTCTATTTTTGAATCATGTTTTGAACTTGCAAATTGTATTTATGTATTTATGAAGTTTTATTCTAAAAAAAACATATTTTTTCTTCTTGATGTTCACAGTAGTTTCTGCATTATGAAGTGATGAAAACATCTTCTCTGTAAAAAAAAAACAACAACTTTGACTTTAATATGTCAAAAACAAGAAAAAATTATTTTGATCCTTATTCCTTGTTCAAAGTTCAGATTTTTGTGCCAGTAATGTATGCACATTAATACATACATTCGCATTTTTACTGTAATATATATAAAAAAATTAACGTGTAATATATAAAAAAATGTCTGTAATTGTTAATGTACTGTAATCAGTCAGCAGGGGAACTATGATAATAACTATTACTTTAATTATTTTTTAATCTACTCATCAGCAGTGCCTTGCCTTAAAATGCCCAAATGATAATATTGTGGATACATAAAATACTGTAGAGTGGAAGCTCATAGTCTGGTGTCCACACAAGCAGTGAGTAGGCTGGAGGCGGTGAGAGTGAAATTTAGTTTGAAAGGCGCTCACAGTGGCTCTGTTTCACAACCAAAGTAAACTGGCTTTCTGTCATAGGCAGCATCCTGACTAAAATAGAACAAGTTGCTTATAATTCTAAGAAATGTATCTTTGGGTAAAAAGAAGTGCAGTAGATGGGTTTTCTTCAAACAGTAGAAAGTAGTTCATTTTATAAAAACGAGTTCAGTATATGACCCTGGACCACAAAATTAGTGTCTTAGCCAAAATAGATTGTATGGCTGTAAATTGAATAGGTAAAAATCATTATAATATAAGGTAATCCTAAAAGATCATGTTCCTTGAAGATATTCTGTAAATGTCCCACCGTTAATATATCAAAACCATTTTTTTGATTAGTAATGTGCATTGCAGAGTACTTCATTTTGACAACTTCAAACAAGATTTTCTCAGTATTTTGATTTTTCTTACGATTTTAGATTTTCATATACCTATTTCTCAGCCAAATATTGTCCAATGAAGTGTCCTATAAAAATGTACATCTGTGGAAAGCAAATATACTTCATACATCATGTAGATCACGTATGACTGTATGTACTGTGTATACATATAAATTGGGATTATTGCAATTTTAAGATCACCTATTTTACCCCTTTTCAAGATTTAACATAAGTCTTTTGTGTCTCCAGGATGTGTCTGTAAAGTTTCAGCTCTAAACCTCCATCAGATTATTTATTATTCCTTTCAGAATGTTGGAATTTTCTGCTCTGAACAACCATGTAGCTGTTTTTGTTGCCTGTGCCTTTAATGCTGTCTCTGTGTGTCTCTGTTTCCCGCTGCTTTAGATAAACAGCACAGAGACAGACATGAAGGAATCAGATTTCAAGTAATGTTTGTGAGAAAAACTACAGTAAGAACTTTCCCAATGATTATTTGATGTATTTGTTGTGGAGTTAATTCAAGCCCTTCTGCAACGATGAGTCACACAAAATGTCGTTACAAAGTTTACGCAGACACAAACACAGCAAACACACACACAGCATGTGCATATAACTTTGCACTGTCTGTGAAAGGATACACACTAATATCCACTGCTGTATGGATATCCGTTATGTTAATGTACAAAATAAACCTGATTTAATGTTCACAAACCGGGATTGAAGTGACTTCTTTCATAATTGTACTGACACATGGATGATGATAGGTTATAAATGGTGATAAGTAAAGCTTAAGTAAATCGTTGTAATTCATTATAAACATGCACAGTTTTACACACGTTTTTAACTTGTAACACTCATTCTTGATCACATGTGATGATGATTGATGATCACAGAGAGTTGAACAGATCTTTCAATGCCAGTTGCTGTCTTGTTTATATGATTATACATGTTACAACAGAGATATGTTAATATGTAGCTGTCAATCAATTTGGAGTTTGAAAAAAACGCACTCCTACATCATGTTGCGGTGGGCCTCAAAATGAAAGGAATTTGGATTCTATTTTAACGTCAGGAAATTTTAAAAAAAGAGAATTATTGTGTTTATATCACCCCAATTTGACTGTGGACACACTATACCTACACAGAGTTTTGTCTAAACAGCTTACTAAAGATGATTTTCATCATACAGTAGGTGCCCTTTAAAATACTATTTTGTATTTCAGCAAAAATAATTGTCAAAGTAAATCAATTCAATAAATGTTTGAAGGCTGTTTCAACAGAGAGTGGGAATTATTGCTATAGTAGCTCAGGATCAATATAAACTGATGTCATTGTACTCTAATGCTTCACTGTAAAGCACTTTGAATTACCATTGTGTATGAAATGTGCTATATAAATAAACTTGCATTGCCTTGCCTTCACTGTACCCCTGAACTTGCGAAAGATTAAAATAGCAAGTTTCGAATGGTTCAATACAGATTCTTTAGGAAATGGCCCGATTTTAAAACCACCTCCGCAATGGGAGTGTGCCTATACGAGATGCCTTTAAAAAGGCTGTGTTGTGCTGGCTTGTGAAACAGTGCTGTTGTGTCCTGCTCCTCACTGCAGCTGGAGAGCCTCTGTAGCCTTTCGGGCAGTAAACTGAGTCACTCCTCATTCTGGAATAACAACATCAGAGCAAAGACACACACTGAGAACACTCTGTCTCTCTGAGCAGCCCATCCAGTGTGTCAGAAGCAATGGGTTTGTGGCTACCTGGCTCTGCCCTATTCTTTGTTAAATGATGTATGCGCCTCTACAATATCTGTATGTGTATATGTGTGTGCATTTGTGTGTGTGTGTGTGTGTGTGTGTCTTGAGGCGAGATCCAAGAGAAAGTAAACCAAAGGGAGGGCGAGGACTCTGAGGAGACCTGGAGTGTGTACAGCAAAAGTTGCAATTCAAACAGAATACCGAATGCCGGCGTTCTGGTTATTGGAACATCCAACAATGCGCTGTTAAATAAAGCATGCCATTTCCGCAGTAGAAACGACAGAGGACGTACAGCCTGTCAGAAAGAGACAGGACATCCTAATGAATAAAAAGCCTACCTAACGCCACTCTGGCTGCTGAGGCATCATAGTTAATCCAGAAGGAGACCCAGGACAGGATGGTGATCAGGATAGAGGGCATGTAGGTCTGCAGGATGAAGTAGCCGATGTTTCTTTTTAGCTTGAAGCTCAAAGATAGTCGAGGATAGGCACCTGTTAAAGTAATAAGAGAGATTGTTAAAAAAAAAAAAAAAAAGGGAAAGTGTGAGGGAAAATGGTAAATAAGGAGACTTGAGTGAGAGAAGGTTGATATTTATTTCAAAAAGCTTTGGAGAAATTCTTTACATTTCACATCAGCAGCACAGGCACTGCTGTTAGATTTTGTTGCTATGGCAACAGGCAGGCGTGGACAAAAAAAAAGTGATTTGTTGTAGCTTAGCCTTGAGCGCAAACACCACCGCCAGAAAGGAGACAAGAAAAGAAAATGAAATAGTGAGTAAACATTAAATGTTAAAGCCCCGTATGAAATCAAAACTGAACTTTTATGGCTTGCAGTCTATATCTGTAAGTTTAAAGCAATATGCTAGCACCCTTATAAGAGTTTGAATACAAATTTGAATGCAAAATAAAACTGCTAGGAAATATTGACCCAAAACTGATTTTTATTCAATCTAAATAATAATAATAATAAAAATATTTTAACCTTATACTATTTATTCAGAATTGGTGATTGTATATATTGAAACAATATATCACCCCTGGTATTGATTTTAACCAGCTATTTATTTATTAATATATTATTATTTTCGTTTATGTGGGCACATTTATTCTGTGTGCCTACAACCCTGCATTTAAGTTGAGTCATGTCCAGCAGATGTCTGTTTAAAAACAGTGGATGAGTAATTCACGCTTTGATTTGCTTAATAAAAGCCTGCAGCCTACTTTGAGATTGTGTTGACAGACATGTTTATTGTGCATTATTTGCAGCATGCGTTTTTTTTTTGCCAATTTAACGTGGCAAAATGTAACATTGCCCTTAAAAGCAGCTAAATCTCGTCAAATGATCAGATCAATTCATTACAAAATAATTATCTTTCAATTAAAAGATTCAATTAAAATCAACATTCCCTTAAATACATCTAGTCCTCATATTTTGAATCTTTTTGCTCCAAGACAGAACATAAATTAGCACTTGTAATGAGATTAATTTAGGATAATCTACAGATGTTTGGTTATTTATTTATTTTTATTTTTTTTTTTTAATTCTAGTAATTTCGATGGAAAAATATATACACCTAGGATTACTTGATTACTTGGATTGCTTGTAAATAATTAATAAATTAATTGTCATTTTTACTGAAGTATTCTTTCAAATACATCTCAACCAGGGCTTTACATTAACACCCGCCAAATGCTTCTGTCAGAGGGGTAGATGGGTAGAGCGGTTAGATTTCAACTGTGGTGGGTTAGACAGTCACTCCCACTGGCCACTTTGGCTGGTTAAAATCAAATTTTAAATGGTAGTTTTCTTAAAAACTCAGAGTTACCGGTCAGCGTGAGAGAAAACCGTTGATAACGTTAACAAAAATAACATTGTGTTCGAGTGAGTAAAAGAAAGCAGGTAGGCTTCTGCCAATATACCAAATGAGAGGATGATGTCGCAGTGTCGCATGCACAGATGATGTGAGTGTTTAAAAGTTTCAAAAACAAACAGTTCCTTGCACAAAGCATCTGCGAGCGTTCTCTTTAACATAGACTGGACAAAATGCGACGCTCGTGCATCTACAGTCCTGTTGCTCTCTAGAGCTCAAGATTTTTTTAAATGACTTTAAGCAGCAGCGGATGCTTTTACTTTATTTGAACAGATGGGCCTAACTTGAACTGTGTGCTAGTGATCATCCTTTCATAATCGCACACGGTATGTTTTCCACCTGCTTTACAGTTAACAACAAAATTGTGGCTAGTGAAACTAGCGAGTAGCTTGTAATGTTGGAAAACTACTAGCCACGGCTGGTGATCAAAAAAGTGAATGTCAAGCCCTGATTTCAACACAAACAACAACACTAAAGGGATCTTTAAGATTAGAATCCCGGTTCAGTGTTCAACTCAATTCAACTGTTCAAACCTGCTCTCCCCAAAGAAATCTGATACCTACAGTACAATATATGCTAATTACATAGACATACAAGTTTCCACAGATATAAAAAATATGTCATGTATGCCACGTTTATGTTCAAACACATACATATTTTTGCAAAAAGGGACATTTTTCATCCACTGCAATTACAAATATACATGCATGTTCAAATATATTAGCTATAACGCTGTGTTCATGCATATAGAACTACATCTATCATATGTCATATATGTCATTTACATGTATCAGATTACTAAATTCCAAGCATCTGTATCAGCACGTCATGCTGAAACCCTGCCTTAAAACACAGACATTATGCAAAAATAAACAAGAACCATCTGAACCATGCAGCTTATGGGATGAGAAATCTCTGCTTAGTTATTTATGGAGGTGGGAAAAAAAATGTAACTAACAAGCATTCACCCTAGATACACACACACACACAAACATGAACACAACCTATGAATAAATCACACATCCTACACACATATAACACAACCTACAGATGTACGTTATGCAACCTGTATACACACCACAGCCTATAAAACCATGCGGCGTAATTTACGTGATGAACTTACACTACCTACACATGATTCAGACTAATTACTTAAATGACTTGTGTGGGAAGGTTTTGTGAAATGTGAGACCCGCCCCTAAACTCACACCATTGGCCGAGTGGATAACCATTGGTTAGTGATGCCCAACTACACACTATCATCACTTACAACCATTGAATGAAAAAAATCACTGCATTCTCACAACTCTTTTTCTCTAAAAAAAGCTCATCGCGGCATTAGCAATGTAGTCACATCATTCTCAATAACAACCTAGCAATTCCCATAATCCTTCGGACTACGTGCTGAAGATATCCAGTCTCCTTCTATGTGTCATTAATTCAGGATGGGGAATAATCATTACAGCGCTGCCTCTATGAATGCCTCAGTTTTAGAAGAGAATAATTTATGCAGTGGGTCTTCTGCCTCATGAATATGTGATGGCTGATATCAAGTGGCTGTTTTTTCCCCCTCTCCGACTCCATCTCTCACTTTTTCCCCTCTTACATCTCAGCTCTTCTCTTTAGAAGCTTGAGGAAATAGAGTGGTAATTGCTCCTCCATTATTACTGGTCTGTTCTATCGTGATGAAGAAAGATATCTGATGCACAGGCCCCAATTAGGCAGATTTTCAAATAATATCACTCTTGAACCGAACAAGCAGGAAAACTTCACAGTGAAACCAAGTAACTTGGTAGAAATATTTCAGCTTGACAAATTTTATTTTTGCTTTATAAATTTAGATTTTAGACAATTTATGAACACAGATTTCATATCAGGGGGATTTCTGCTAGCAAACTACAGTACTTTTCGCTCTGCACTGTAAAATCTTATTATATACTTTACTTAAAAAAGTGAGAAAACCAGTTGTTTTACAAGCAGCAAGTAGACATTACTTAAAAAAAAGAATAAGGCCCAATGCCAATTCTATTTGTCAAGGTTTGTGAAAGGGAAAAGGAGCGAGGACTCAGGTGCAGCACAAATAAGGGTTTTATTTATAATAAAACAAATAAACAACCCCGAGGTGGAAAACATTAATTAAAAGGCAAAAACAAACTTTACTGGGCTGGCAGGAAAAGAAAAGGCAGGGCTGGACAGGACAGGGCTCGACACAGCATAACTGGCAGATATTCGACGACGAACTGGCACAGGACAGCAGACATGAGGAGAATTTAAAGCAGAAATAATTAACAAACAAACAGGTAAACAAGATAGACTAATAATGGGTTAACAAGGAGGGTGGGGCTAGACAATAGACAGGAGAGCACATGACAACACAAGCCATGTGCTCACATAGAGACTAGAACACGCAGCCAATGAAAGAACTCATTAACTGCGTGCTCGCATGACAACATGTAAACACACACCACGTGCTAAACGCAACAGAGGACTGAACGCAAGACACAAGCACACGATAAAATGTAAACATCTTACCGTGCACTCACACATATGCAATGCCCATGCTTCATCTCAGCGCCATCCCAAACCGAAACCAACTAGACGGAGACGCTGAGAATGAAACAGCGCGATGCCGACAGAACAAACAAGCACCAGGACGAGAGCGCGCAATCGCGAACACGCCCAGACCTCACACACCCGTATCAAGCGGAAGCGCGCAAGGTCCAAGAGCACCCACAATTGGCACTTATACAGAGACACAATGACAACACACAGGACTAGACAGAGCTAGTGTCTGGACTCTGCCACCAAAACAAGAATTAACAAGACTGGAGTGGCAGAACCCTGACAATTTTTGTACCCCTACCCCTTCCCCTTGGCCCTTGAAACAGAGTGTGAAAGGCAAGGGCTTCAATTTTTACCCCTAAGAAATAGGAAACCATTACAACACCTGCACACATCATAAAATGTCATCGCAATCTCTTGCTTCATATGAGATCGACGATCACGACTGCTGTAGTTATTCCTTTTGTGTAATTGTTTGGTATTTATCTTCAGGAAATCACTGAAGGCAACTTTATCATGTTATCATAACCATATAATGTGGCAATAAGATGATTGCTGTACTGTGCATTTACACCGAGGACATATTCATTTTAAACACACGAAAGCAACATTAACATTATAGCAAACATTGTAAAAAGGACATTCACAGCCACTAGACTTTTCTGGCAGGGTATTCGAGTGTTGTTGAGTGTCAGATGTGAAAGTATATTGTAGGACTGCTATACAGGAGTTATTATTATGGATTATAAATTAGCAATTATAAATTAGATTTACCTGTTTTTTTTAGTGTTTTTTTTTCTAAAGCATGACCGTAAAACACGAACGCTGTTATGAATGTAGTAAAACATTTGCTTATTTGTTGTAAAAATTCAAAATAATGACAGAAAATACTCATTTGCACAGTACATCTCCTTACTTCTGTGTGCAGTCGCACTGCCATTGTAGATGGTGTAAGCTATTCTGGGAAATTTTCATACTTCGTTTCGAGTGTGGTCCTGAAAAATCTCTATCTAGCCGCTCCCTTTTAGCCCTATGCCTTATAACTATAGAGAATTGGAATATCTCTACCCCTTCACGTAAACGCGTACACTCTCGCATACACCCGGAGGAAACCCACGCAAACACAGGGAGAACATGCAAACTCCACAAAGAAATGCCAACAGACCCAGCCGGGACTCAAACCAGTGACATTCTTTCTGTGAGGTGATATTGCTAATCACTAAGCCCCAGTGGTGCCCTGTACATAGTTAATTTTCTTCAAAATTTAAAGGCAACAGGTTTACTCACTTTAAGTAAAGTCAACTAATCATTTTTTACAGCGAGACATGTTTGTGAACTAATCTATGGATGTTTTCCCAAATGTAATTACATGACTCAACCCAATGCGTTTTACTATTTTAGTATTTAATCAATTGTATTGTTATCGACTGTTGAACCATAACAAACGATTTCTTTACTGACTATTTAGATACAACATGTCTTGTGCAAAAAAAAAAAAAAAAAAAAAAAACTACTAGCAAAGTGGTTGAAGAAGCAAATTCTGCAGCAAAATAAAATTCCAATTTAAAGAAAAACCACAATGGATGCGAGTTTCATGTGAGCTTTGTGTGGTAAATCACATGAAACATGAAAAATATGAAACACGCAATATTTTGATTATCATGGGTTCACTATTTGTTGTTCAGCTGATCATGTTTCATTTATGTTCCATTTGTGTTTGACGTGATTTTAACATCATTGTACATGTGAAACCCATGTTCATTTTCTATACAGGTCTGCTGGGTTACACAGGAGTACATTCTGTTTTACATACAGAATTATTAGACACAGTTAAATGTTTTGCACATGGTAACCTGTGTATTTACTTTATATTACTCAGTACTTTTTCCTGATAAGTACATAGGAAGTGTGTGCTTCAAATAATCTACAACTGGTACATCGGAATGGCATTTTTTCCCCAAAAATGAATTTACTGTTCTTCATAATTGATTTTTTCCTCTTTTATGAATTTCTTTTTTCTGTTGAACACAAAAGAAGATATTTTGAAGAATGGTGGTCGCTCGCACTCATCGACCTCAATAGAGTGCCAGGAACTAGCATTCTTCTAAATGTCCTCTTTTGAGTTCAACAGAGGAAAAAAACTGAAATAGGTTTTGAACAAGTGAAGAGTGAGTACATGATGGCAGCATTTTCATTTTTGGATGAACTATCCCCTTGAGGCTTTTTATGCTGAAATACATCTGCGTATTAAATGGGTCTAATTATTGCTCTTAAAAGATGTAAGTCTTAGGATGGTCCTGAGAACATTCTATGTGGGTGGAAGCATATACAGTGGGAAAAAAAACTAATTCAATTTTTTTTTTCCTGGGAATAACATTTATAATGAACCTGTTGACATGGAATTGAACCAGATTTGAGCAAAAACTCAAACAATACAAACATAAAAATAAAATAAAACACAATATATATGAAAAAAATATATATACATGTTTTACAACAATGGAATGACAAAATGTGCCAAGCCTGGGCTCTCTCAGAAAGGCAAAGGATCGCAGGAGTTATCAAACATCTAAATTTATTTACAAACACTCACTTGGAAGACAGGAAACACAGGAGACTCAGGAAGACCATGGGTTGTAAACAAGCAGAGGCAAGACTAACCAAACTAAGAGGTATAAATACACAAGAACTAATGGAACTGATAACACACAGGGGAAGAACACAGGTGAAACTCATGAACATCAGGAAACGGCGGGAAACAGAACAAAGGAGCACATGGGGAAGGTCACATGACACAAACACACGGTTCCGACACAAGGGGAAAGTACTGAACTACTGAAACGTATTTAATACTTTATATAAAAGGCTTTTTTAATGATGGCAGCTTAAAGATGACTCTCATGAAGTCACTTCCATTGTTCAGGTGAGAGTTGTTCACAGACTTCAACAGAATGTACAAATCTTGATGGTTTGATGAGTCTCATTAACAAACCTGATGTTTATTTTGTATTTTCTATTGGATTCAATTCAGGTGATTGGCTGGGCTGTTCTACAGCTTGATTTTCTTTCTCTGAAACCATTTGAGAGTTTCCTTGGCTGTGTTTTGGATCATTGTCTAGCTGAAATGTCCACCCTGGTTTCACCTTCATCATCCTGGCATTGTAGATGTTGGATTGAAGCAGCTAATATTAATTTACAATGAGGAAGGGCAGCAGGTTGCTGAATAACTGAGATTTTAGCTGCTGTCTGGGCTTTCACTCCCTTTCTACACCTCCCTTTCTTCATGTGTTCATTACTTTTTCTTGCGTCATTTCATTTTATGACACATTAGTTAATTTGTAAATAAATTCGATTTGTTTTCATATATATATATATTTCTTTGATTGTTATCAACATCTGGTGAAACTTTCAAGTCAACAGCACTTTTAGAAATATGTATTCTGAGAAAAATGGTGACATGTTGAATACTTATTTCCCCCACTGTATATGTTTTTATGTGTCTCTTTAAAATGATTGCTTCCTTTCCCGTTCCCAGATAAGGGTGGTGCCTTTACAGCTCATGCCTCAGTTACTCCTACATCAATAATCAAAGCATATATAAAGCATATATAAAAATTCAATGTGACTTGCTACTTTACCTGTGGAAAAGACAACATTTCTGGACACAAGTTTGTAGTCAACGATGGAGAACTGCGGGAGCTCGATACGTGACACACCCGTCACTGCGGTTTCTCCTCCCTTCCAGTAAAACTCGATGTCATCTGTTGTGTATCCATCTATAATACAAACATAAATCATATCAGTCAAAGAATACATTATTCATTATTGTACTAAAGCTATTATCAGATCACAAATAAAAAATGTACACAATTCTATGCTATGCTATGCTATGCTATTCTATTCTATTCTATTCTATTCTATTCTATTCTATTCTATTCTATT
>CAIGQQ010034734.1:7946873-7967181 GCA_903798035.1 Danio albolineatus | reverse complement strand
AATTCAATTCAATTCAATTCAATTCAATTCAATTCAATTCAATTCAAGTTTATTTGTATAGGGCTTTTCACAAAAATTATTGTTTTAAAGCAGCCTTTTCTAGTTTTGTTTAGTGCATGGTCATCCTGATTCTGTGTTTCCCCCTGTCATGTGTTCCATGTGCTTTCTGCTTGATCACGTGATTCCTTTGTTTTTTTTCCTGCCATTTTTTTTTGTATTTATTAGTTTCACCTGTCTTCGCACCCCTGTTTGTTTCTGATTATTCATATCTAGTGTATTTACACTTCTTAGATTTAGTTGTTCTTTGTCTGATATCAATTGTCACCATAATTTTCATTCTGATCTGATCTGTTCTGTTCTGTCCTGTCCTGTCGATTTGTGTTGGTTCTTCCTGTATTTCTGGACATTCAGTAAATAAATATAATTTGTTTCTTGTGCATTTGTAAGGCAACACGGTGGCTCAGTGATTAGCACTGTCGCCTCACAGAGAGGTCAGCTGGGCCAGTTGGCTTTTCTGTGTGGAGTTTATCTGTTCTCTCCGTGATATTAGATTAATTGAATAAACTAAATTGGGCGTAGTGTATGAGTGTGTGTATGAATATGTGTGTATGGGTGTTTCCCAGTAGGTCCCCACTGTGTAACACATATTCTGGAATAGTTGCTGGTTCATTCCTCTGTGGCACCCTCTGACATAGAAACTAAGCTGAAGGGCTTGATTTTTACAGTACTGTAAAAATACTCAGAAATGTCTCAGTCAATGTTTTCGAACAATTACATTTGATTTACCAAAGTCACACAAGTGCCAATTTCACATCCATCACATCCACAGCAAAGCTTTTTCTTCATAAAACCAAAAATGTAAAATAAAATAAAATCATTTTTGTTCTGTAGTGAGCCAACTCTTATCTTTTACATTAGCATTATTTCTTTTGGGCTGTGCAGTTAAATTCACAGAATTTCTACAAAGTATGTCCTAACATCCATAACGGTTGTTTATTTTCCTCCTTTAAAATATTTAAAAAATGCTAACGGATTGATACTTTGATACTTTTCTGATCCCATAAATTTGTGGTCAGTTGTTTTAATAAAATATAAACAAATAAAATAAAAACAAGTGTTACAATATAACATAACATACTGTTTATTGGGTACACCTGCTCATTAATCCAAATTTCTAATCAGCCAATGAAAGGGCAGCAACTCAATGCATTAAGGCATGTAGACATGGTCAAGATGATCTGCTGCAGTTCAAACCGAGCATCAGAATGGGGAAGAAAGGTGATTTAAGTGACTTTGAATGTGGCATGGTTGTTGGTGCCAGAAGAGCTGTATTTCAGAAACTACTGATCTACTGAGATTTTCACGCACAACCATCTCTAGGGTTAACAAGGAATGGTCCGAAGAAGAGAATATCCAGTGAGTTCACAGTCACCAGATCTCAATCCAATAGAGCACATTTGGGATGGGGTGGAATGGGAGATTCACATCATGGATGTGCAGCCGACCAATCTTCAGCAACTGCAAGATGCCATCATGTCAATTTGGACCAAAATCTCTAAGGAATTATTCCAGTACCTTGTTGAATCTAAGCCACGAAGGATAAAGGCAGTTCTGAAGGCGAAAGTGGGTCCAACCCGGTACCAGTAAGGTGTACCCAATAAAGTGGCCGGTGACTTTATACTTTCTCCGTTAACTTATGTTTTAAGTTTTTATTGCAGTGTCACATCCATAATGCTGGGATTTCTCTTTACTGGACTACTATGTGTTGTGTCCTGCCCACCGATGTAAACTTCTGCGTGTTTGACAGCCAGTCTACATCTTGCATTCAGAAACAGTGCTGTGGTTCAGTTTAAAAACACATACTGTAAATACTCAGTACACATCAAATGATCTGTAATAAGTGATATTAACCACACAATAAAAAGAGTTACACACAGTTGTGTGGTGCAACATTACTGTCGGATCCAATATAGTTGGCAACGTCCTATAGTTTCAATCTTTCTGAACATCCAGTGTCAAGTTGTTCCTTGTTTGCAAAGAAAAACCTTTAAAATGAAGTAAACTATGGTTCTTTACAAATGTGGTGTGAAATTTAATTAAAATATATATCTAATGTTTGTATCTGAAGGATGGAAATACAAAAGCTGTTTTGTTCAACAAAGATTGTCTTTTAGTCATCTTTATTGTTTGGTTTCTGCATAGCCTATCATTATTTGCCTACTACAGCTTCAATGGGTCATAGGGGCAGCGATTATAAACAGACATTGATCTTGTGCAGAGGTGGAGTTTAGCCACGCCATTACATAATAAATTGCCACACTCTGAAAGCTGTCATTTTGGTAGATTGCGTTCAATATAAGCTGTTTTTAGACTAACAAGAAAGTAACGAACAGGATTGCATAATTGTAATGACCTCTTGCATGTCAAAGGAGCAAGCAAATTTTGACTTCTCAGTTCATGACCCCTTTAACACACAGCATGATCTATAGTACAACTGAAGCGGAGAGTCCCTGGATGGCACTCTGTGGTCTGGGGAACCTGTTTTTCGAGGGCACTTAATCTGCAACATGCTCCGTGTGCCTTCAGGTCATATGACACACCGGTCGCTGGATGGAAATGGTTTCCAAAGCACACCTATTTACCCTAAAGGTGGAGATAATAGGCACTTAGTGAAGTTCAGAGTTAACACTTCTATACACTGATATTACGGCTGATTGAACAATTACAGGCCACAAAGCCGACTATCAGGCTAAAAATAAAGGGGGCGAGAGCAAACAAAAGACTAAATATATTAATAATTCCGGTCTCCTTGACGACGCTCGCTCTCTGCAGAACGCCCACACAGGCGTGCTGAGCTCTGGGCCGATACCTTGTGCGTTTCTGAGGTTTTTACGGGCATTCTTTGCTTTCTGTGCCATTCCTTATCACCTTAAAAGCTCTCTGACCAAACTTCACTGTCAGGTTACGGCTGGGGTAGATTGAAGGAAACCACCAGCTTTCTGTTTAACATTTCAGAAAGCTTCTTCATGTCATATGCACACAAATCGACAGATTCTTCCGACAGTTGGCCACCTTGGAATTATAAGATCTGCATTCTGTGCAACTTTGAGGTGTTTCATTTTAAAGTTTGTTCATTCCATATTGCAAAAATGATATGGAGAACAACTCCTAAGTGTGCTCCTAACATTTATTTCATTCATTTTCCTTCAGCTTAGTCCCTTTATTCATCTGGGGTCACCACTGTGGAATGAACCGCCAACATTTCCAGCATATGTTTTACACAGCGGATGCCCTTCCAGCTGCCACCCAGTAGTGGGAAATAATCATAGACACTCATTCACACACATACTTATACACTACAGCCAATTTAGCTGAATCAATTCACCTATAGCGCATGCCTTTATGCTGTTGGGGAAACCGGAGCACCTGGAAAACCTACGCCAACACAGGGAGTACATGCAAACTCCACAAAGAAACGCCAACTGGCCAATCCTGCATTCAAACCAGCGACCTTCTTGCTGTGAGGTGACAGTGCTAGCCACTGAGCCACCATGTCGTCGTGATCCTAATATAAAATATTAAAATTCTCTCAAATTTGTATAGCAATTGGGGATTTTTGGTACTCGTCAAATTAAGTTGGAAAATGGTGGACTTTGGAAAATGGTAGACAGAACGCTGGTACTACAATATATTATAATACTATACTAATTTCTCTGTAGAGATTAGTATGGAAGAAATAACATGCTAATTTTGTCATTAAATCCCCATCAATTCAATTACAGTAATTAGACCTTTAAAGGGATAGTTCACCTAAAACTAAACATTCTGTTATAATTTACTCAACCTTCACCTTCAAATCTATGTTCTCTTGAACAGTTGGAAACCTGTAACCATTTACAATACTTCCATAGTATTTGTTTTTCATAATATATGGATGGCAGTGGTTCCAGGTTTCTAACATTTTTCTAAATATCTTATTTTATATTTAACAGAAAAGAAAACTCAAATGTATGAACCACTGAGTAAATGTTCATTTTTGAGTGAACTATCAATTTAAGACTAAAAATTGCAAAAGAAAAATGCAAGATATTTGTAGGCTAAGTTGCAAGAAATCAGACAAAGCTTCAACAGACTAGGATGTTTAACAATTAAACAAATGATGAAAAAGGTTTCACTGACAATGTGTACTGTATGATTAATAATGCAGTTATTAATAATAATGTAATTCACTTTAAAAATATTTACATCATTTGAACTATGCAACAGCTTTGTTTTTAACAACAATGAAATTTTTTTAATTTCATCAATAGAAAATGCCTCCATTTTCAACGTAATAGAATCATCTTTTTAAATAGGTGAGGAGTTTAAGAATACTTAAAAATGTTTAGCATTTTTATTTCAAAAATGCTTTTTTTTTTTTTTTTTTAACACAACGCTCGGCTACTGGCTTGAATTTGAACATGGACTATCTAATATCACTTATCTTGGTCTGTGAGATGATCTTGATTGGTCCTTTAGTGTGCATTCAAAGAACCGATTGTCTCAGAAATAGAATCTTCAGTTAGGCTACAGTTTGATTTTGCAGACAGTACATTTTTGCATTGAAAACAAACACAACTAAATTGTGCATGACTTCAAAAACTAAAAAGATAATCACATAATCTAAATAAGTTGTCACTGAGTAGGAAAATGCGAATAACTCTTTTGACAAAAAAATGTACAATTTTGATAAAAAAAGTTTAATAGAACCTTAAAATTCCAATGTGTCAAAACTAAGCTTGACCAGCAAGTATGTAGCAGCAAGTATGATGGGAATTACTTTATAATTATATTTTCAGGGTCGCATGCTTTATTATTATTTGTCATGAAGCCAATCCCCACCTCCCTCTCCACCTGGGTAAGTGGCACAAACATCTTGAAATCCTGACTAAAGATGATATTGGTTTCCAAGCCAACCGCTTCTACGTGCCACACACACATTGTGGCAGAGCGATCATCTGCTGCGTATCCATGCAGTACTATCACACTGAATATGTTCCAGTCGTGTTTGTGCAAGGAGGAGAATTTCAGTCCTGTGCGTCAATAGCACTTATGAAATGTTCCCAGACTTCAGATGTTCTCAAGAAAGGTTCAGAAGGCTCATAAGGAGAACGAGACAGATACACTTTCTGGACATGATGCTCTTTTAATTGTATTCATTATAGTCATTTGAAGGGAAAATTTCCTAAAGACAATATAGTGCTCAGCATATATTAAGCCACAGCTCACAGATCTCTCTTTTAAATCAATATATTCAATAGGATGCTTTACAAAATTATATTTGTGCATGTACATTATAGATTAGTAGGTACTGAAGCCAAATCTGCACATAATTAACAAAATAAGAACAGTCCAAAAAATAGAAGCTATATGCTAGGTCAAAATAGTATAAAATTAAGACAATGTATATATAAAATAAAAATAAATTGGGAAAAAAAATTGGGGAAAAAATTGTTAAAATTGTTTTTTTTCCAATATTTCCGATGTGTTTAAATGTATATATTTTTTATTTCTAAAGATGTTTGTTGACTAAAATATTATTTTAATAAATATATTCGTATAATTTATTATTTTTTCTGCATTTTGGCAAAATTTTCATGACAATAAAATAAATTCACCAAATTCTCATGTTGGATTATAATTTTACTATACATATATAGAATTATTTATTTATTTTGGCAATATTTCACCCTAATTAATTTTTTATTTTGTGAGTGTGTGTATATATATATATATATGTACCAAAATGGTTTAGCAGGATTAAAAAAGATTCAGTGTATCTACTCATAATTAGCCCTTTGTGTAATTACATTTATGTATGGGCCTCCTTTTTCTCACTGTATAATACTACTGTATATGGTTCACAACCTCCTGATATACTGTACCCAATATACAATTTATATTTTTAGATTTGAATTTTTCTAAAGATAAAACCTTTATACCATTAAGTTAATGCAGAATTAAACCTTCAACTTTTATTGTAGAAAAAAAAAATATTTTGAACAAAACACAAAATGCAAAAAAATAAACCACAACTATAAATTCAATAATAAAGGATCAGAACAATTGAAGATATAATTTCTGGCAAGTTTTGGTCGATGCTTAAATAAAGAAAATGTGGTGTTGTTTGATACAGTACCTATCCAGAAAAAAAATCCAATCCATTATCCATTATTTACATTATATTAAATTATCTAAATATCTCGATGTTTTGATGAAACGTGACTGGGACATGCTCTTGTCAGGATTCATGAGATTCCCTCCCCTGACTGAACAGAGAACAGCAGCCTCATATTGATTATGTCTGAATGCTTTTGATTTCTGAGAAATATTCTGCTTGCTAACAGCACATTTTGACAGTGTAATTTAATAGTGCCTGTGCTGGCCCTCCTCAGGAGAGGCTGTGTAAGCAGCACGGTCCGTTAGATGCAAATTGTATTTAATTCATTTTATGGAAGAGTGTTATATTTTCAACCTTTTTTTTTTTTTTTGCATTTTCCAAGCAATCTTGCTGACAGACGGCTTGGAATGGGATATTCAGTGGCATAAGTCTTAAATCTGTGAGTGAAAAAATGTGTAAGGATATGACTACTACTACTACTACTGATAATAGAAGAAATGGACAAAGGCCCTGATACATTAAAAAGCAATGTACAGTACATAAAGTAGGAAAAATCCTTTTCACTAAGTGAACTGACCTGAAAACGTTTAGTCTTTAAAAACCCTGCCACCTCCATTTAAATAATCCAAGCATATTGTTTTAAGGACAGATAAACTACAAATAATTTCAAAAACGAAGAATCAACTGTGCTCATAGAACTGCAATAAAAGGTTATAAGACAAGGCACCAGAAATAATAATACTTTACACCACACACTGTCACTAAATTGCTCACAACCTGGTTAGAGCAACGTACAGTACATTCAATTTTCTTACTGTTATATAAAACTGTGTAATAGGAAGAGATGCAGTGTAATTATGCCATTCACAGTGCCATTCGAATGATGATTTTCACAAACTTGCAATAAAAAACAATAATACACTGTAAACTATTCGCCAAGTACAAATTAGTTTACCTTTAGTTATTAACTATTTTTTTATTATTATTATTATATGATAAAATATTACACTCAGAAATAAAGGTACTAGAGCTGTGACTGGGGTGGTACCTTTTCAAAAGGTATACATTGTACCTAAAAAGTACAAAAGTGTACCTCTTGAAATTTTTAGGGATTAATATATACCTCTGAGGTACCAATACGAACCCTTTTAGTACAAATATGTACCTCTTAAAAAGTTACCACCCCAGTGACAGCTCTTGTACCTTTATTTCTGAGAGTGTAGACCATAAACCAGCATAACTGCATTAACTATCTTCCACTGACTCCAACTTTGCTATTTTTTAGAACGTCTACTTACACAGTCCCCTAAGAAATTCTAAAGCCCCGTTAACACTGCCAGTTAAATGTGACCCAATTCCGATTTTTTGCTCATATGTGACACAGATCGGTTCTGCTCCATGACTGTGTAAACAAAAAAACGCATGTGTTTGGATATTCAGAGATTGGTTTCGGGCCTCCTTCATATGTGTAAAATAAACCAGATATAAATCGGATATGTGACAAAGGGGCTGTCATGTAAACAGGCAGATCGGATTTATTGAGGCATTTTGTACATCATTCAACTTGCGACAATAAGGTACTTCTCCGCGGTTTAATGACGTAGAAGGAAGAGCGTGTGTGGAGACACCGACGCGGAAAACAACAACAGAGGAAACATGGAGGAGGAAAGTGGTCAGTGGTCCATGGCAGAAGTTACCTGCCTTCTTGCCCTGTGGGGAGATAAGTAGGCATGGGCTGGTATTAGATTCTGACAGTATGATAACCTTAGATAAAAATATCATGGTTTCACAGTATGACGGTATTGTTTTTACTACTCTAAAATATATTACAGCTAAAAAACAAAACCTTTTTCCGCCCATGAACACAATATATTTTATTTTAAGAACCATTTAAAATATTTTGCAGCAGTAAACATGTCAGGCTAAATAATTACATTGAATCATTGATTTCTGCTGTCTTCATTTGTTTCAAAAACACAGATGTCTTTACAATTTACACCTAAAAAACAAACAAAAAAAATGTAAATAAAAAATCTTACACATACCTTAGGAACAGTATAGCAGAAATTTTTGGCAGTATGAAAACCTTGACTTTTCCATACCGCGGTATACCTAAAAAACAGCTATCGTCCCATGCCTAGTGATAAGTCAGAGGACACCATATATAAACCATTGGCGCAAGCTGCGATGACGGCCCTTTCCCTGCATTTTCCCTCCAAAGCATTTTAAAGTTGGCCGAACTTCACATATTTCGCAGAGCTTTTTCCATCGTGGCTAGAGTGGAGCAGATGCTAGAAGCCGTTACGCATGTGCGACATTGTGAATTATATGCCAAGTGTAAACACATGAATCAGATATGGGTCACAATTAAAAGAACATGTAAACGGACAGGCAAAAAAATCTGATATAGGCAACAAATCGGAATTGGGCATCAACACCTGACAGTGTAAACGGGGCCTAATTTACACTTTTAAAAAATGCTGGGTTCCACACAACTGTTTGTGTGTTGGGACAAAGTGAAGGAATTAAATTAGCTTATTATTTTTTTTACAAATTTAAGTGGATTGAACATAAAACAATTAAGTTGTCCCAAAAAAAACTCAAGAATTGTTTTGTTTCAGCTGATTTAAAGTAAGTAGTTAGAACAAACAGCAATTCATTTCTAGAGTGAAACAAAAATAGACAATCAACAGCATAACACACAGATGCAGTCTTAACCCTTTTCCTTGTACTGAACAAGATACATCGGTGTAACTTTCCAAAACAAACTCCAGGGTATGATTAGTCCAAAACTTGTGAAAGTAACTAGTGATTCTTTTACAGCTTGAGCAAAAAAACAATGAAGATATTCAGAGGAAAAACCCAGCAAACATAAGCCTCTGGGGTAAAAATCTGGAGAGCTTCTCAGCGTTGCCTCAGTCTATGCGCTTGAATGCTGTGAGAAAAGCAGAAATTCTCCAGTTATGTCTGCCCATGTCACTACCGAACCCTTGGGACCGTTACTTTTGTCATCAATTGTGACAAACACATCCACTCCATTGATTCTGTTCTTCTTGGTTTCATTAACACATGCACTAACTAAAATCTTGATGTGTTTCATGTCTGTCTCTGGCACGTCAGTCTAGCTAATGAGGTACCAGCATTTAACGTTCAACACACACATACACACACACTGCCTGCCCACCTGACACTCTGCAAGAGCGAGCCTCATTGCCATGGCAGCCGGCTATTTATACACTATGCCACACAATCAGGCCTTGTCACAGTCAGAAGGGGTGTAAGAAAAGCCGTGGATATGTCAGTCAATCAGGACATGTTTTCCTGTGACTCACTGGCTAATGGCAAGAGTTAACAGGTTGGACTAATCATGACTGCATGCGGCCGTTTTGCAATTCTGTCACTATATTACCCGTATCAATCTATCACATTCAGGTACACCTGCAGTTTAACTGTCTAAATGTCAACATTTGAGCATCATTTACGCCTTTCGGATTTGTGAAATTGACCTGAGCTGACTACACCGCTCAGTCAAGATCTGGCTAATGTGGCCTTATCGCCGCTTATTTGCAGACACTGTTCTGGAAACAGCTCATTGTTCACTAACATGGGTTCAAATGTGGCCATATATAAATATTGACATACACTTCCATTCAAAAGTTGCATGTTTTAATGTAAAGTCTTATGCTCACTATGTTTGTACACTGTAAAAAATGCTAAGTTCCACACACTTAGTTCATGTTGTCCCAACACAAATCATTCATTCATTCATTTTCTTTTCGGCTTAGTCCCTTTATTAATCCGGGGTCGCCACAGCGGAATGAACCGCCAACCTATCCAGCATTTGTTTTATGCAGCGGATGCCCTTCCAGCCACAACCCATCTCTGGGAAACACATCCACACATTCTCATTCACACACATACACTGGACAATTTAGCTTACCCAATTCACCTGTACCGCATATCTTTGGACTGTGCGGGAAACCGGTGCACCCGGAGGAAACCCACACAACCACAGGGAGAACATGCAAACTCCACACAGAAATGCCAACTGGCCCAGCCGGGGATCGAACCAGCAACCTTCTTGCTGTGAGGCGAACGTGCTACTCACTACGCCACCGTGGCGCCCCATCCAACACAAATCCATTAAGCTAATTCAACAGTCAGTGGATTGGACATAAAACAATTAGGTTGTCCAATAAAACAAATTAAGAATTGTGTTGTTTCAACTGATTTGAATTAATTTGTTTGTAAAAGAGGATATCACGGTAGCGTAGTGGGTGGCACGATTGCCTTACAGCAAGGTTTGAGCCTCGGCTGGGTCAGTTGGCATTTCTGTGTGGAGTTTGCATGTTCCCCCCGTGGTCATGTGGGTTTCCCCCACAAGTCCAAAGACATGCGGTACAAGTGAATTGGGTGAGCTAAACTGGCCGTAGTGTATGAGTGTGAGTGAGTGTGCATGGATATTTCCCAGAGATGGGTTGCACCTGGAAGGGCATCTGCTGCGTAAAAGATAAGCTGGATAAGTTGGTAGTTCATTCCGCTGTGGCGACCCCAGATTAATAAAGGGACTAAGCCGAAAAGGAAACTAATGAATGAATGAATGTTTGTAAAAGCAGCAAAAGTCAAGCAGTTTTAAATATATCTGTAATGGAAAAGCTGAATTTTATGCAATCACTGCAACCGGTTTTGGGGTCACATGATCATTCACACTAAAAAAAAAAAGATGCAAAGGTGATTCCTTATATTTACTTTTTACAATTTTACATGTTAATTGGCTGTAAACTATTTATTTATGCTGAATTTAAACAAACAAATTAAGCTCAACATTATTAAACAGAATTTGTTTGAATTCAACACATATAAAATGTTTGCAACAATTTTGCAGAAATCTTTTTTTTTTTTACAGTGCAGGAATCCTTCTAAAATGCTGAATCAGTCTTAAAAATGCTTAATATGCTTACAGAAATAGTTTTTATATTACATGTTATTTCATAAGTATACAATGTTCAGACAATATAAAATATACAGTTTATGCAACTTCTGGTCAATTTCTTGAAAATGACTGCTAATAATGATTAACAATTAATGTCCCTGACAAACAAAGTTACTGAATGAACTGAATGATTATTATACACAATGCTTAATCTAAATGTTAAAAATGAAAGCACACCTGTTGATATAGCTATGCATAGTATAACTGTATAAACAAAATCTATCTCACAAAAGCCTCTTCTAAGGATTATCCATCCCAAAGGCTAGACACAGACACTAAGAAAGAGACAGGACATTAAATCAACAAACAACTATTTCACATTCAATCTCCTTTAAACATTTTAAAAAGCTCTGCCTTGATACAATAAAGGGCTATTGTAGCTCGGATGTTTAAAACGAAAGGCTTTTAAAGGCAACCTGAGGTCAAAGGAATTATTTGGTGTTGTCAGCCACACTTACAGGAGAATCTGTATGGAACACTCCAGGGGCCTGTTATTGAAATGAAGCAAACACAAAATGAAAGCTGCTTCATGTGACATATTGGCAGTGTAATGTCCTGTTATGTATGCGTGTGTGTGAGCGAGCTTGACTTGAAATGTCATAGTAACAGAATAAAGCTAAGTACAAGGTTAAATTACAATAATATCTGAAATAAATCTCACAATATGAATGATTTCTGTCCTGATTCGTTTAATTTAGTAGGCTCAAAGAATGTCACTCCAAAACTGGGTGAATTTATTTCTTCTACTGAATGCAAGAAAACATATTTTAAATTTGATTTTGTTCTGTTGTACAGATCAAAAAACATTCCTTAAATTATCTTTATGCACAAGGAGACAGTAAGTCATACAGGTTTGAAACAGCATGAGAGTTAGTTAGAAAAAAAATAATCTCAGATTTATAACTTTTAATAAACTTTTAGTAAGCAAACAAATCCTTATCAAATCACACAAATGTGTGTGTCTCCCTCTCTATAAATAAATAAATAAATAAATAAATAAATATACATAATACTTAATAATTTTTTTTTAAATATTTAATTTATAATTTGTCGATACCACATGGAGAATCCTGGTCAAATCCTATACATACACCTAAAATAAGCACCAGAGTTTAAGCACCATGGACAGAGCATCTTTTGAACAATATTGTACTGTACTACGTAAAGTAACCATATAGTCTGTTTTATAAGTAAAGTAAACTATTTATTGTATATGTATAGATTACCCCTCTGGTATGTTATAGGTAGGGCCCGACGGAATCTGCTGACATTTTTTGCTTTTTCTGCACAGAATTTATTTAAAAATCTGCTGATTTATGCGGAGTGATTTTGGGAGTATCGTAACTAAAACCTTAATATATGAAATAAAAAGTGATACCTTTTAACTTTTATTTAATGTTTACAATGTGTATCCAATTAGATCCACTTTATTTGGTAAACAAAACAAGCCTCTCATATTAAATGTCTAAATGACAGAAAATATTACTTTGCAAACTGTATTGTAAATAAATCATATGAATATATTCATATTAGTCAGTAGTATTACTGAAATTAATTTAAAAACAGAATAAATATAAATGTACACACATTTACACAAGTAAAAAAAAACAGAATCAATTATGGCCTAAAAATCTGTGGAGGTCTGGGAGCGCTGATTCCGTGTAGGTCTAGTTATAGGATATATATAGGTTTAAATTACTCAAATGTCCAGTGTTGTGTTTATATTTGTTTATTTTTATTTATGCAGCACCATGACCTTATGAGACATGACATTTCATTCTACTTTATGTCCACACATGTAGAGGAATGACAATAAAGCTTGACATGACCTGTGGCATTTGTATAAATACTGCATGACAGCTAAGATTTTGCAGATTCTCTCCACTTCACCTCACAGAAACACAGGCTTTAATAAGTTGTCAGTTGATGCATATGAAATGCAATTTTGATTGAATATGTTGAGACATATGTTAAATTATCTTCTTATTCTCTACATGAGAAATTAAGACCTGTTTGTAATAAAAGAGGTTGGGTAAAAAAATCTATGATTTTCAATTTTAGAGTAAACCTCCCTTTAATGTATTTGCCAGAATTCCATAAAGCACACAAAATGAGTACCAGCATTTCAGCACCATGGACAGTGATTTTGCATGTGGCTGCTGTGATTTTGCCAATTCTGTTAATTTTCGTCTCCACAAACAGTAGGTTAAGAACATTGCCACTCGACTTCTATTCAATTTAATTTAATTATATTTTTATATTTTACACTCCTTTTACAAAGTACTCCTTTTATGTTATATAAATTTGAAACAACGGGTACGTAAAAGTAAAACAATTTCTAAATGAACAATGTCTTCAAGTAAGAACATTTCAGCACCTCAAAACAAGCATCAGCATTTCAGCACCATTGACAGCATATGCTTTAAACCATTTGCATACGCTTTAAACTATTCTATCCATTTCCTTTCCATTCAACTTTGATGCACATAAAATGCATTGTGTATCCATATATAACTGCATTGCTTTAATGCATGAATAAGGCCTTTCTCATTCTCAAATTCTATTCTGTTACACAAGAGAAAGTCATATATGAAAACAACACGAGGATACACAACAGACTATGTCAATACTTGAACATATAGCAGTACTTCCCACACATAGACTTTACTTGGGCGGGCCGCCCATGCATATAAACAGCCGTTTAAGTATATTTAGTGACACTTTTTGTTTTTACTATTGTTATTATCATCTTTTTTGCACTTTTTTTGTATCTTCCTATTATAGCCAGACATCTGATGTGAGTGATTAAGCAGTGGAAAATCTTCTCTCCTTTAACCGTTTCATACTCCTCGTTCAGTGTGCACAAGAACTGTCAACACTCCCACAGATAGTCTCACGTGCTCTGCAGACCCACAGAGACCCACACCTTTTTGCGTCTGGCCGGGGTGTCTAAATCTACTAAAATGTCCGGGATTTGGTTTTGCTTACATTTTCTAACAGCGAGAGAGATATTAAATAATGAATTCTTTAATCTAAACGACTCAGTAAAACTTTACTAAATTCTCAGGAGAGGTTGAAATTTCATCTAAATTGCCTGCAGAATATTTGTACACCATTAGAAAAGGGTAATCGACTCATTTGTTGTATTTAAATAATTTACAAGTTTTATTCTTGTAATTATCATTTTAAACATAGTTTTATTCCTTTTTTCCCTGTCATTTGCTGTTATGTACTGTAGTACTTGTTGTACTATATTATGTTTTTTTTACATCTAAAATGCTTTGGCAATACTGTACAAAATTTCATACCAATAAAGCAACCTGAACTCGAATGAGAGATAGAGAGAGGCAGATTTTACCTGTCAGTGGGTGCACTTGGTTATGAATAGCATAAAAGTGAAATAGTTGATTTTTTACAAATTTATTTCAACAGTCTTTTATTAACTTTAACCCATTGAAAGAAATCTAATTATGTTGTGTTTGATGCATATAATTAACTATTGAATATTTATGTGCTGTGGTTAATAGGTGGTTGTGGTTAATACCACAACTTTCGGGTTGATTACACTCGAGTGTTTAGAGGGGTTTCTACTGGAAAAAAACTTTGGTAAGTACTCTTCACATTGATTAATTACCCAAGGTTCTATCATGCTTCTTTCATTAAATACAGATTTACAAAGTTTTCTTTTTGAATCACCCTGTCTTTTAAACCTGTGAGAAGTACTGTATACAGTTTAAATCCTAGTCAGCTCAAACATACAAACAAAACAGGCAGCTTCGTTTCAGCCTGAATACATATAGTATGTGTGTGATTGCTAAGATTTTGCATGTATTCTGCCAATTCCTCTCCTCACAAACTGTAAGTTGACTAAGTTTCAACTTTGATGCATACTGAACTACTTCGTGCCTTTCTCACATTTCTACATCACACCAGCAAACGCATGCACTCTCAATCATTTCACTTCAAAGATAACCTCAAGAGAGACGAACTGCTCCATACGGCAGTCATGTATACACAGGCTGAATGTGTGCTCCTGCATGCGTGGATATGCCTGTACTGGTGATATTTCATATTGCTCTCTATTCTTGTCACTCCCTGGATGCTTAACTGTCTCACAGAATAATAATCACACTGACTGCTGTAATCCCTACTGTGCACAGAGGTTTCCCTGATATCCCCACTGCGCTAGGCTTCGATGAGCTTTGCTGAGCTGAGCCAACCCCTGCCACACACACACACACACACACACACACACACGCACACACATTCTTGTCCTCGCCCAGCCTGGATCACTGCTATTAACAACACGGACCAAGTAATCCTAATTTGTACCTCCAAAGGAAGCTAATCCATTATACAGAAATAACTAATCTGTAAAGAGCAAACACCATTCTTAGGCTGGAAAATCCTGTTAGCGCCTGCTTGATTACCTTACCATTAGACTTCTTGTGCAAGCGCTCTAAGTTCAGTCACATGCCTAACCTCATCAGCCGGGCTAATGTCTGCAGCACTGTTGATTTCAGAAACAAATTGAGTTAATACTTCATGCTGACAGGGTCAGTTTTACTCTACAGGAAAGCCATCACTAAATGTGGCTATAGTGAATAATTCAAATACCTGATAAGAGGAAGTGTGGCTGTTTTTAATTTTTTATGATCTCAATATTGCAAAAATGCACTGATCAATGCATGAGTGGGAGAAGTGAGTGAAAGGAAATATGTGGGCAGAACAGTTGGGCTGAGTAGAATAGCATTACAGACAGCTCCAAACGGAGAGTGGTGCACATCTCACATGACGACAGGCATTATATGATGCAATATAGATTTTTTTTTCTTACAGACAGAACTAAATCAAAAGTAACCGAAGAGCCTGATAAATTCCAGGGACAAACTCTTAAACTGAGAAACTACACCATATCTGACTTTTAAAGTTGAAAAAGCAAAGAGTTTATTGTAATTGTGTCGGTTGTGAGCTCCATCAGACATGTTTTGGGGTAATCTCGGATTAGTGCACCTTGTTCAAACTCTCACCTTTAAAGGTAAGACCAGTGACTGGCTTAAAGAGACAGGTCACCCAAAAATGAAAATTCTGTCATTTCCTCACCCTCAAGTTGTCTTAAATATGAGTTTCTTGAACATTAAGAAAAACACCAATGTTTTGCTTCCGATTGATTGCATTGCGTGGTAAATATACTAAAACAAATGAAAGCATAAACTTCTCGGGTTACTCAATAGTTTAGACTTGAGTTTGGAACAACTTTGTAACAGCATATTTGGATGAACTATCTTTTTGAAATGTAAAGCACCCGACACCAAATCTGTAGCACACATATCCTCAGATTTGACACAATGGCAGAGCAACTCAATGTATCTGATATAAGGCTTTCATTAAATATACAATTTGAAAATAACCATGCCAGCTGAAATGCAACTACAAATGTGCCAGTTTTGATCTGCACTTTGACAACTGTCTGACATATTATGATTCCTAAATGTTGTCAGCTTCATGTCAGTGTCCATCAGTTTCACAACTGAATACACACAGGTCCAGGTGACTGATGATCACTTCTTGAGTCACAGTCAAGCTGTGTCCTCTTAGCATATGTGTCCATCCTCTAGTGGGACTCTAAGCTGACAGCTTCCACCATTCAGTGCTCAGGTGAGAGGGCTTACCCATCTGCATATTCATGACTGTGAAATAGACACAGTCGCCATGGAGACAACATGCTGATGTGGACACAGACTGCCGAGGACTTTTGATACAATCTTTCTGACAGGCATAATCAAGTCTACAGACAAAACATAGCCAAATATAGAATCTGCAAAGGTTTCATAGTGTATTCACTAATGCTTCAGTTCAAACTTTTTATCCATGCACAATGAGAGACAAACTAGTTGACAAACTGAATAACAACAATACTAAAAAACATGTCAGTACAGTAAGTAGTCCAAATCTCAAACTTTTGCTGATTACAAAGTGTTACACTTACAGTTTCTAGTCTGAAAACAAGTTTGTTTCAAGCTTTCCTCAGATCATAATAAAAAGAATCATTTGACATGAGAATTGATTTGAAATAATTAACATGATGAGAAAAAAAACACCACCTAACAACGATTTCAATCTGAAAACTCACTTTCCTTGCCATTATTAAGAGAAGCTCTATCATTCAGATGGATATTCCCAGGTTTCAGCACCATAGAAAGCTCATTCTGATAGATTCACAGGACATGTGGTTAACAAATAATTGAAGAAATAAGCAGACATACCATGTTGACCTCAGACACCATGTCTATGCTCGCCACATCGATACTCATGCCAACTGCAACCGGTGCACCTTAATTGAGAAGAAAAACTTAATTTTTAAGTTCACTGATTCCATTTAATTATTTCTTATCAGTCTTTAAAAAACAATAGTGCTATCTTTAAAGTAAGAAATAATAAAGTGACCGACGTACCTCCAAAATCCGGTCGTAGACGAATATCATAGCCTTTCAAAAGCTTGTCTACAGTCTCTTTGACAAAAGACATGTTTCCTGGTTCATTGGCGCTAAAAAGAAAGAAAAAAGAGGGTTATTCCATCATAACAGAGCTTAGGAGGTCTACGCTCCCGCGCCATGGTCTCCAGCAGCTCTTCTTACCTTTGAGCACAGCACATCACTGCCACAATTACCGGTAATGAAAGAACACCAAACAGCCTTCGTTTCTGTATTCCAAACATTCCTTATACTCTTTCAGACAAGGAACTGAGCGACAAAACGGACGTTGTAAGGTTTCCTTGCTTAGGTAACAGGTTACGTTATTCCATCAGTGAGTCTTTGCTAAAGAACTCCAATTACTGTCAAACACGCGTAAACAAATCGCCGCGATCCGGGTTTTCGCTCTCTTGCGGAGACTGCGTTTTTTGGTTAGGTGCTCGGGGAATACAATGCATTTTGCCCAAGACACTACCGGAGCTTGCAGCAGGGGAGTCGGTGTTTGGGGCTCAGCCAGATCTCCATCCTTCGGTTTTGACGCCCGTAGCTGTGGTGTCCCGAATCTACACCCTCAGTAGAAGTCTCAGTCTTACGCCTCTTTTTGTGTCAGCTGTAAGCAAAGGAAGCACTTGCGACTCATTTAGGTAAACTGACTTATTTTGCGCGCGCTCCCAACAGAATGTGCCTGTTGTCAGATGTTCGCACGTGAGAGTTTGAAACTGAAACTGAAAGCTATTGATTTCGTCTGATGACCGAGTCGACCGGAGTGTGATGAAATTGGTATGAGAGCATGAGGACTTCACTATAAGTAAAGTAGTCACGTGACATTCCACAGCTTTGGCGCGAACGCAGTTGGCGTGAAGCGCGCGGTTTGTCGACAAAAACTCATTCTACATGGTAGTTCAAACAATATTTTAACACAAAACAGCAGTGCTAGTTATTTAGCAGAGAAAATGTACTCGAGAAAAAAGTTGAGAACGACTGGAGGGGTTTCCCCCTCTTTTTAACTCTTCCTTCGCGGGGAGCAATAAAACGGTGAGTATTGTAGGCTTTTTACTCATAAAAGCTCATGTATTTCGTCGTTGTTGATGGTGGCTGCATTTTTAACATCTTTGTGAGGACAAAGCAACCTACAACAACTTTACAATTCCTTGAAGATAATGACTGAGTCACGACGTGTGTTGTAAATGTATTCTTTGCTGTTTTAATGCAGGAGTGCAGATAAGGTTGGGTGCTATTTGCTTGGAAACAAATTCAAAATCACACATTGGCAGAATCAAATAAAATGGAAATTAGCCCATATTTGTTAGCTTTTATACTGTCATTTCAATGGAGAAAGTTTACATTATACAGTACAAAGTCCATAAATTTGTTAAACTGAATGATAGAGCATTGTTTCACCCATAGTGTTTTGACAATATTTTTTCACCAAAATATGTACACTTGATGACATTTTTTGTCATCTGAAGAGCTTATAAATGAGGTAAAACAGTACCAGGAATTTCTACGCCATCCACACAAATGAAAATAACATTGAACTGTATTTGGCAACGCTGCAACTATAAGAAAACCAGGTATTATAATGGCATTATAATTTTCTTAAAAAGAAAAAAAAAACGTATTAAACATTTTTTTTAAGGTGCGCTAAACATTTGAAAAAAAATTACTGTAATAACTGCAGCTCAACTGCTCTCCATTTGAGTGTTTTGGACACATAATCTCCCCCTCTCTCCTTCTGAGAAGTTAATTTCAGCAGCACATACTGTATCTACAACAAGTTATGGGGGTATCAAATAGCAGCGCTTCAGAATTTTATTAGAACATTACATTTATTAGAGCATGGCCTTTACTGTACCTCTGCATTCGCACGCACACTTATAGTGATAAACAGAGCATCACCTCATGGAGAGGAAGAAGAATAATGCTACTTTATTGATACCTTCTGTGATATAATCAGTCTGATATATTACTCTTTCTCAGTTCTACTCCGCATCAGTAGATATTAAGGCTCCTCCATTGAGCCTCTAGACAATTTTATTATACATAATCAGATTTTCAGTGAGGCTTGACGGTCTGCTGGAGATTAAGCAGAAGTCTAATGGCTTCTACCAAGCTTTAAACACTCATTAAGCTAATCCTGTTAATTTGCACTGTGTTTAAAACACTGGTCCCAGTTGTTCTGACTGAATGGAAAGGTTGTTTACGGGAGCTGTTGGTGGATTTGACATGGTCAATGGCTGAAGTTAGTGGCATTCCTAAATCCCTCACGCTGCATTAAGACTGCAATATGCGGACTGATGCCGCCCTAATGCTTTTAGAAGCAGACGCCGGATGTAGAGCAATGTGGCTGAGCTTCCTGGTACTGTTTCAGAAGCTTTATTCCATAGAGGCAAGGGGTGAGACTAAGATGGTATTGGATGCTTCTTACTTTACAGTATGTCCTCAAGTACATATTACTATTCTGTTCTAGTGTGGCAACATTTAGCTATTGATCCGGCACCTGAAAAAGTGAAAGGACTATATCAGTGTATAATGATAGCCTTTCTCATTTTTTAATTGTTAGGAAGTGTTCTTAAATGTATTGTAGGACAGCTGATCCAGACTCCTGTCTGTTCCAGGGTCAGATTTCTGTTTAGCTCTTAAGTTAAATTGAATTTGAACAAAGTTAGCAAAATCAATCCA
>CAIGQQ010034734.1:7926146-7938936 GCA_903798035.1 Danio albolineatus | reverse complement strand
TCTCTCTCTCTCTCTCTCTCTCTCTCTCTCTCTCTCTCTCTCTCTCTTTCTGTCACACACACACACACGGTTTCTGCTCTCAATGCTATCATCAGCAACAATCTACTGCCAAGTATCGTGCACTGCTGTGTTAGTGCTGTATAAAAGATGCTATTGTTGTTCTCAAATGGCATCAATACTAAATTTACTCTGTAGTAGAATCTGCTTGATTAAGTGCTGAATTTTGAGGTGCACGATCATACTACTGTTTAGATTGCGGTGGATACGAATTTAGTCATTTCCGAGGTTACTGGTAAGATGATCCATTATATAATGAGTTATTAGCTTTTATTAACTCCAATTTAAATGTAGCAGAGGATTGGGCAGGGTTTGCATAGAGGTAACAACAGTTAGGTTTCATGTAGCGGGGCTAAAGCAAAGTTAAAAGAAATGAGAAAGGCAAAGAACATGGATCATTTCATCTACAGAAAATGCATTCCTTTCTCATTTATGATCCTTCACTGTTTTATTTTTAGCTGTTTGATTGTCTGTGTTTTGGGAGAGAACGCATATTACAAAATTATTCAATTGATAAAGCTTTAGATAGAGCTGCTTTTTTAGATGGTAGATTGAAGGAGATCATCAATCAAACATTAATGACTCTGAGAGGAAATGACTCGGAGCATGTCATTTAGAAATCAATGGTGGAGCTATTGTAGCTTGCCTACAATAAACTCTGCCCAGTGTTGCATTTCCTAACAGTGCAAACCATTAAAAGGGCCTTTCACCACTCTCTAACGCGCACATTGTTTCCGGAAAAGTGATCAGCAGTAAGGTTTTTCTTCTTCTTCCTTTTTCCTGCTGAGATGGAAAAGAGCACCTTAGCTGCCATGAAAAAGCAGGGCAAAACAGTTTCACCACCCACATTCTAAAAGTGGAATGCAGTCTACAGTCTTTTATTAGAGTTAAAAAGGAGGTTATGAGACCGAACAAAAGGGAGATGTTCTAGAAACTGTCAAATCTTTTGAAAGATCTGCCATGTTTTTAAAATAACTTCTTAGCTTGAGCTCGATGTTGAGGCAAAGGCTGCAGTAGGCAAACACGCATTGCAAAAATGTAAACTTGTGAATTAAGAATGTTTTTGTTTTATATATTGATTTTATAATTACAGTTTCACAATAATAATTAATAAGTAAATGTCAAGAACAGGGCGTCACGGTGGCGCAGTGGGTAGCGCGATCGCCTCACAGCAAGAAGGTCGCTGCTTTAAGCCCTGGCTGGGTCAAGTGGCATTTCTGTGTGGAGTTTGCATGTTATTCTGGTGTTCATGTGGGTTTCCTCCAGGTGCTCCGGTTTCCCCCACAAGTTTAAAGACATGCACTAAAGGTGAATTGGGTAAGCTAAATTGTCCGTAGTTTCACCAGCATGGACCACTCCACATTGAGCTAGACTTTATTGTAGGGATGTAGGGATGAAAGGGATGGTAAAAGAAGAAGGGGAAGGGAAGTAAGAGGATAAACAGTGAACAAGTAGGTAGGTTGATGCCCAGAGACTCAGAGTGAGGGTACCGTCTCTGTAATATTTTGGTAGAGTGATTGGACCCCCTGATTCAACCTACATGTAAGAGTGAAGAGGTTTATAGAATTGTGAATGGGAAGCGAGGAAATAGAGGGAGGCAGGATGGGTTTGAAAGAACGAGAAGAACATTGCTAGAGATCTGGTCTTCCTTAAATAAGTTTTAGGGAGTAGGTGATTGGTTAAGGTGATTGGTTAAGTGAGGCGTGGTTCCACCGCTGAACTTTTATTGACAAGTTAACTCCATGTATGTGTTTGAATGACTGTGTATGGGTGTTTCCCAGTGATGGGTCGCAGATGGAAGGGTATTCGCTGCGTAAAACATATGCTGGACAAGTTGGTGGTTCATTCTGCTGTGGCGACCCCTGATTAATAAAGGAGCTAAGCCGAAAAGAAAATGAGTGAATGAATGAAATGAATGTCAAGATCACATCAAATTAAAAATGACACTTGGAAATATAGGTATTTGTGGGTAATTATTAATTTATTTTAGTCTGTATTTCAGAAGTCATTACAGCAGAATGAACCGTCAACTATTCTGACAAATGTTTTACTCAGCGGATTCGCTTCCAGCCACAAATCAGTACTGGGAAACATCCATACACACTCATTCACACACACTCTCATACACTACATCCTATTTAGTTTTTTCAATTCACCTATAGCACACGTCTTTGGACTATGGAGGAAACCGGAACACACAGAGGAAACCCACATGAACACAGGGTGCAAACTGTGTGCAAACTCCACACACAGAAATACCAACTGGCCCAGCCGGGACTCGAACCAGCTACATTCTTGCTGTGAGGCGACAGTGCTAACCACTGAGCCATCGTACTGCCCTTACTTATATTTTAAATGATTAAAAACATATTATAAAATAGTATTTTTTAATATGTCTTCAAATGATTCTTGTTGGAAAAATTCACCTTATTCTCTGCGTATGAGCTGGCACAGTCATTTGAATATTTTTGGCTCGAGACTTCTGGTCTCATTCATTTCCATCCATTTTTAGATGTTAAAAACAGCTCGTTTTGCTGCTTGATGTTGCAAACAGATATTTTTGTATTATATGATTCTGCTTTGTCTGTATAGTCATAAACACACTTGTTTGTAGAGCAAGTAATTTGATCGTTTTCTCTGATTTATTATTCCTATTATTCCTATTTCTCTAATAGGCAGCTGAATTCGAAGTTCTAAAACAATCGCAAAAACGAGTGCACTTCCGCATTAAAGAATATGGTCAATATGACAAGATTTTTTTATATATATTCTTATGCTGAATGACATTTAATGTGCGTCTTCTGTAAATTGTAGTTAAAATGCAAGATAGTCATTATTTTTCTGGCTAGAAGATGAAAAAATGTACAGGAAAATATAGAGCCTGTATTATGCTTTTATTGTTTTGATGCTTCTTGACCCAGATACTTCTGTTATTAAAAACTGCATTACAGTATCAGCTCTTTAATATTTTAGGAGACCTAATATTTTAGCCTAACCTAATGTTTTAAGCATTGTACATAATTTATAATCAGACCCACTGTTGTCTTAGCACAGAATCGGCCAGAGTCAGGCTACTTACGGACACAGACTTCTGTCTGAACGCTCTTGTGAAATTTGTAAGACAGCCAAGGGAAGGACAAAAATAATAATTTATGAGCCTTAATAGGCTATCACAGACCAAATAAAGCTCACCGTCAGGATAAAGCTATGAGCTCCTGTTATTTGTCAAGGCCCAAGTGCCACATCGTTTCGTCTCCGCATCCAGCAATGCTGAGCTCAGCACTAAACCTTCAGTAAGTACACAGCGAGCCCTTCGCCTCCCATATGGCTGCTTTTGATAAAGTTGTGTGAGCTGGTCGAATGGAGGTTGAGTTTAGAGGACAGTCCTTCATTTCTCCAATACAGCAATTCATCATGGAGCTGTCAGAGATGAAGGCCCTGCGCTGATTAACCGGGGGAACAGCGCCTCACGTGTACTGTCTCATTAATTACATCCTCGCAGGATTTCCAGTCAGAGATCCTACTATGGGCCTTTCAACCTCAGATGCTGATGATGGGGGTTTTAAGCAGTTGGAGTCAGATCGACCAGCCAGAAATCAGAATCTGACATTTTTTGCTTCAAACGTACCAAATGCCAATTGCCATTTTTGTGTGCACATTTGGCAATCAATATATCGACTTATCGTTCAACACGTACAGTACACCTCAATTATCTTTGGTGAAGCACTATACAGTATGTCGCCCATACTATTCAGTACTGTATGTCACCCATCGTGTTTACAAAAAATGAATGTCACTAACATTCTATCTGATTGAGGAGCTGATTATACTGACAGCTAAAGAAAAGGTGAATTTTCACAAAAGTTTCCCAAATGTGCACTAGTTCGAAACGGTAGTCCACTTCCTTGTGACAGTGAAAATTTACATTTACCTTTACATTCTACATCAGCGGTGTGAATGTTTATACAAGTGTGAATACAAGAGTGTATGGGTGTTTAACAGTGTTGGGTTGCAGCTGGAATGGCATCTTATCTAGCAATGCTGGATAAGTTGCTGGTTCATTGCACTGTGTTTGACCACTGATTAATAAAGGGACTAAGCCAAAAAGAAAATGAATGAATGAATACTATAACAATAAGATCAATTAACCAATAATATTACTTATTGCAATAATTTCTGTGACAAAATTTTGAGCAAAAAAAGTAAAAAAAAAAGGCCTGGGAACCAGACAGCTTTTATTGTTTTAATTTGGCCGATGTTTCAGACTTACTAACTACACTGCAATGTTTTAATATTATTTGATTTCATTTGATTTGGTTTGATTCGACAAAGGAGACTGAGTGAGTGAGTGAGTGAGTGAGTGTATAATCAGAGCCTTTAACAGAGGCCAGAGAAGGAGCATAGATATAGCAAAAGACAGACAGAATGTACTGGACTGCTATGGCAGCACATGTGCTACATGGAAATTGACGAATACCCACAGAAAATCATATTCTGCATTAATTAATTAAATGACCAAATTGAACAAATATTGAGCTGATTTTATACTTCCGTGACTATGTGATGTTTTCAGCAATAAATGAAGACATTTGTGTTTGGGCATAGTTCATGTTTAGGCAAGAGCTTGAAGTTTTACATGTTTCAGAAAGTCGAATAATTAGCAGCATACTGTATATGTCACATTTATCAGTGAAAACACCAAAGAGCAAACAACTCATTTGTCTCGTCTGTTGATTTTATTTTATGTTTGGATTATGATTGTATTTGAAAAATTCACCGGCATAATCTCCATGTACCTCATATTAGAAATGCTAGAAAAAAAATAATAATTGGGGGTCACCATACTGTATGTTATCCCACTGAAGGATGTCAAAATAAGATGTCCGTCAATTTATTAATTTTCCTTCGGCTTATCTATCTTATTTATCTGTGGTCACTACAGTGGAATGACCTACCAACTATTCTGGCATTTGTTTTATGTATATGTTTTCCAGCCACAACCCAGTACTGGGAAACACCCATACACTCTCGCATTCACACATGCACTCATACACTACGCCATATTTAGTTAAGCCAATTTATCCAATACTGCATGTCTTTGGATTGTGGGGAAAACCAGAGCACCCAGAGAAAACCCTTGCAAACACAGGGAGAACATGGAAACTCCACACAGAAATGCCAACTTGCTCAGCCGGGACTTAAACCAGCAATCCACTTGCTATGAGGCTACAGTGCTAACTACTGAGCCACATGCCGCATAAGATGTCCAGAACCATTCAAAATAGTTCGAATTTGTCTATATCTTTAACAATTTATAATAATGATAATTTCACCATCCCTGTAATAGTTCATACCGTTTTGTCAGCATATTCAGTAGGCTGTCTGAAACTGGCAGATCTAGCTTATACCAATAGACACCGTGTTTGTATCTACACATAACCTAAAACAGTGTCAAATAAGACTCATAGTTTGTATTTTACAATATATAATAGAGATATATGCCCACACATGGAAGTTAAACATTAAAACAGTAAGCAAATTTTTTTATGATCATTGATTAATTATGCAAACTTGTCACCGTATATAAAAAAAAATAGGCCATCTGATGCAAAGTAAATGGTCAAACTACTTGCTCTTCAAACAACAGTGTTTATGACATATGAATATAAAATATTATTATAAGAAAATACATGTTTGCAACATCAATCAGCTTTACAGGCAAAAAATCAATGGAAGTGAATGAGTCTTGAGTCTATAAGGTTCTAATGGCTGTGCCCGGTGGTATGTGATAGAATAAGGTCAATAATTGGCAACACTGAAGGGAAGTATTTAAAAGCATCCATTGTTTCTCAAACAGTTCAGGTGTTATTTAGTGTACGTATTGAATGTCAGAGCATCTGCATTGTTTACAGAAGGGGTTCCCAAACTTTTCAGCCCGCGCTCCCTAAAATAACAATACCAGTGTCTCGTGACCCCCACATTTCTTGGAGGTGGTTATGAATATACAGACATTGCGCACAAAAAATTAGGCCTATATAAACACGAGCATATTGATATAAAAACGAGCATATTGATAACACAAAAAGTGCAACAATCTAACAATCATATAATTTTTCCAGTCATTAATTAATTTGTTGAATTTAATATTACCCTAACTTAAAGAGACTACTGGGCACAATGTTTTCAGCACAAGTCTATTAATTTAAATTTTGGAGACAGCCACTCAGAGATCATTCTCAATGTTCAGTTGTGACCTGTATTTAGTTTCAATGTATTTGATTGCCAAAAAGGTGTCAGAAATTTTAACCTGGTACACATGAATGTGCTGCAGCTGATGCTATTGCTGTGTTGTTAACCTAACGTAAACACACCAATCCTATGAAAAAAATAATTGAAAGGCCGATGGCTTTTCATTTGCATGTTGTTTTAATTTTATGTAACTATTAACTACTATTTTGGGGCGCCACGGTGGTGTAGTGAGTAGCACATTTGCCTCACAACAAGAAGGTCGCTGGTTCGAGCCCCGGCTGGGTCAATTGGCATTTCTGTGTGGAGTTTGCATGTTCTCCCCGTGGTTGCTTGGGTTTCCTCCGAGTGCTCCGGTTTTCCCCACAAGTCCAAAGATATGTGGTATAGGTGAATTGGGTAGGCTAAATTGTCTGTAGTGTATGATTGTGTATGGATGTTTCCCAGAGATGGGTTGCAGTTGGAAGGGCATCCGCTGCGTAAAACATGTGCTGGATAAGTTGGCGGTTCATTCCGCTGTGGCAACCCCAGATTAATAAAGGGACAAAAGCTATTTTTATCTTATGTCTTCAGTTATGGACAAAATATTTTAATTCTAATAGTTTAATAAAAATTATTTGACTTTTGGAAATCACCAAGTGATGCCCTGTCATTGTCCCGCGACCCCCCAGGGAGTCCCGACCTCCACTTTGGGAACCACTGGTTTACAGCACCAAAGAAACACTGTTATTAGTGTCACAGACAGAGTAAAATTGTATTTTTATTAAGCCAGTCTGCTCTTTTTTTTGTACAGGTGTTTTTGATGTAGCATAATTTCACAAATCAGTTTACTTATATTTACTTACATATACAAAAATAAAACCAATATCAGAATATGGCAATTTGCATATAAAAATCAGAATATGCTATAAAAAACCCCATTACTAATCAAAACCTTCATTACATTGTCAGTAGCCGACATCTTATTACTTGGCTTACTGGCTCCAGACGGGATGTCAAGGGGAAGGTTTAATGACTACGGGGTGGCATATTAAGGCCTCCATCATGTATTATGGTAATGCTAGCTATGATCAGCCTTGATCTCATATAATTGCTGCTCTAAATGGCCTTGCTGATGACTTTTTCTTTAGCAGCCGCTTTTGAACATTGATTCAAATGGACCTTGTGCAGCCAGCAGACACATGGCAGCATTTGTTTGTTTCTTTGCATTCAATCTTGCCATTGTTTTATGGAGTAACAATAATTAAGTGATTCATCCTATTTTGTAACATCCAGGAATCTGATTCATAGGACTGATTCATAGGACAGTCTCCGATAGGATGAATGAATGTTCTTTATCTGCAAAATCCGTCTCCATCACTTTCAACACATTTTGCTATTTCAGGAAATCATATGCATGTATTGGAGTATTTCTAATGTGTTTTTTTGCAAGTGGTCCACTAGATGGGGCTGCAGGATAGTCGATTCAGACACTGCAGAGTCACTGCAGTCTTCTCATCAGGGCCACCCTCCCCTTTTTTCGAAGCAAGGAAAGCCATAGTGAGGAATCCCCTAAATTATGAATGCAACTATGCGATTTGTTCTGAGAAAAACATTTATTTTGAGAAATATAATGATTTTAATTTTTATTTAAAGTGCCATTTGCAAAAAAATGCTAATATATATATAAGCATATATAACATTTATTATTGTAACATGTTTATATTATGGAATATATAATATAATATACATATAAATAATAATAGCAATAATAATTGTATTAGATATGATGTATTTATATTTATGAAGTATTTACTGTATATATACTTGCTTTAATACACTATATTTTGTCTTTTCAAAAATGCTTTCAAGTTCATAAAAGCATCATATTTTACAAAATTATTTATTTTCCTTTTAAAGCAGAAAGCAAAAAAAACTATATGGTGTATATATATATATATATATATATATATATATATATATATATATATATATATATATATATATATATATATATATACACACACACACACCAACTTGTTTAAAACAGAAGGTATATTGATTATTTTAAATCATTATAGCTAAAACTGTATCTGTATACAGGTATTCTAATGTGTGATAGAACTGAAGTAGTGTGAACGCCTTACTCATTTTATCTTGTGGTCCTCAAATGTACCTATAGGTGGCGATGTCAACTCAAAATCATCACAGTATTATAAATTCTGCTGGATACAACTTTCTAAATCCATTGGAGTCAAACATGAATGAAAAATGAGAGTAACTGAATAGGAAATGCCATTTGTATGTGTGTGTCGGTGAGATTGGTGTGTGTGTTTGTGTGTGTGTGTGTGTGTGTGTGTGTGTGTGTGTGTGTGTGTGTGGTTATAAGCAAAGCCAGAATTAGCAGCGCTTTACTTCACCAGTTTGGCAGCATTCCTAGTTCTGGCACACGATGGCAGCCTTGTTCTATAAATACATCTAAGAGCCTTCAATATACACACACAAGCTCAGTCTTCCTAATAATACACACCAGCTATTTTAGCTACATTAAGAGGATTTTCGGTAACACTTTACAAACAGGTTCTATTTAATAATGATGATTATTGCATTTACTAACATGAACAAACAATGAACAATACATTTATTGCAGTATTTATTAATCTTTGTTAATATTAGATAATGAAAATAAAGTCGTTTATTGTTAGATCTCATTATCTCACAGAGCATTGACTATGGAAATGTTAGCATTTATGTAAAATATTAACTGAATTTTAATTTGTAAAAATTGAACGATGATTAATAAATGGTTTAGATGTATTGTTCATACTTAGTTCATGCCAGTAAATACATGAACTCAAATCAGTAAATGAAATCTTGTCGTAAGTGTTACTGAATTAGTTTCAATCAGTTATTTTGAGGAGTGAGTTAAGACATTGCTATACTCTCCAGATCATATCCATTCAATCATATCTTTATGTTTCTCTTCAGATTGACCATATCAGCGGAGTGTCCAATGCAGTTGGAGGATTTCCCTATGGATGCCCATGCCTGCCCGCTCAAATTTGGCAGCTGTAAGTCCATAATGTTTTATGTTGAATGACAAAAATCCCCCCTTGCCACTCATAAAAGTCTTTGGTTCGTGTTTCATTACCATTCAAAAAAATATTTTTAAAAATATCAGATTCTGAGAAATCATTAGATGCTGAAATGTGTAGATATTACTTAAAATGCAAGATTACATCTAACTTATATTCAGTTAAAGCATGTGAATAGTGTATGAAACTTGAATAATTTATCACACCTTCCCCCTTAAAAACTGAATAGTACATTGGGTGTCTTAGTACAGCACAATATCATTTGTGAAATTTTATATGAACAGACAGTTAAAGTAAACTTTCTTACCACTAAGAAAAAAAGTTCCTTAAAAGGTTTTTTTGAAACCCGTGATATTTCTGTAATATTTCATTTTACAGTCTTCTTATTACATGTACATGTAAGAGTATTAACAGTACATTATGCATAATTACTTGAAGCTAAATCTAAACCAAACCCTAATCCTAATGCAGTTTCAGACTACACTCATTTTTTTTTGCCTGTTACATCAAATGCATTTTTGCCTCTAATTCATGTCATGCCATACTGATACTGTACGTATCAGACTACTTATTCATTCATGACCAATCAGAGCTTGCTATCTTTAACCACATGCACAATGTCATGAGCTGGCAGTTAACTTTAATGAACTAGATCATTAACAAGCCAAAAACAACTTAAAGAGAAGTCTATTATGACTGCTTTAGTACCTTCATTTTCAAAAGTGTGCAGAGTAATTTTGTGCTACTGTTGGTCAACATTACAGAATTATTGATCTCTCCCATCAGGGAGGGCAAAGAAGCATAGTATTTTTGTTGTTTTTTTTGTGAAGCATCCAAAACACAGCATTGTTTGTTTTCCATTTGGCTCAAACATTGGTGTTTATGAATTACTACAGTAAACTATAAAACAAATGGATTGTGCCACTGATAGAGGTGCTACCACAGTGTTGATAAAAATCCATAATTAACTGTTTTTCTTTTCTTTTTTTGTAGTTTGTGATTTCTTTTTTTAATTGATTTATGATTTTGAATTGCACTATGGGATCTTGATCTTTCTTACTATGTTTGATGTTGAAAAGTTTGAAAAAGTGACTTTTATTGACATTTTAAGGTTATATAATGCCTGGGTGGGTTTTGTAAATCATGACACAAACATAACTCCTTGTAGATTTTCAGTTATTTTACAGACTTAATTAGCTATATATCATATGCCTCTGGACTGCTTTGCTCATTATGGCTCTGAACTGCTGGCCCCTCAACTGCTTCTTGAAGCTATATTCATTCATTCATTCATTCATTCATTTATCAATTTTCATGTCAGCTTAGTCCCTTTATTAATCAGGGGTCACTACAGCGGAGTAAACCACCAACTTATCCAGCATATGTGTTACGCACCGGATGCCCTTCCAGCCGCAACCCAGTACTGGGAAACACCCATACACTCTCACATGCACACACATACACTACGGCCAATTTACCCTTTTCAATTCACCTATAGCGCATGTCTTTTAACTGGGGGGCAAACTGAAGAACTCAGAGGAAACCAACGCGAACACAGGGAGAACATGCAAACTCCACACAGAAATGCCAACTGACCCAGCCGGGGCTCGAACCAGTGACCGATAACCACGGTGCCACGATGTTGTTGCAGCTATTTTAAATATTATTATTATATATTCAATAAAAAAAGTCAATAAAAGTCACTTTGTTAAACGGCAGAATTGAATTTTCATCATCAAAAGTCAACGGAGCAGAGAAAAATGTCTCATAGTGGTAAATAAACAGAAGATACATGTAAATCATAACACATGGAACCTGTTAATTAATGCATATTTTATTGGCAATAGTTTTAGTTTTTCTCACTACATTTTTGTCATTATCTTTTAGGGTTCTTTTTTCCAAAATAAACTAAAATTGCGAACTAACTTGGCCCACTTTAAAAATCTTGACGGACTGGTGTTTAAGTCCAGTTTAGTCTCATTATCACATGGCAGGTGCTTTTGTCCAAGAGCAGGATTAAGATTATCACCTGCTGCTTGCAGAGAGGAGGGTGACTTGAGGACTGGATTAGGAGGAAGGTGTCCTGCCATCCCTCTCATACCCACTGCACACACACACGCACACAAAAGAAAGGTTTTTTGGTGCTAAGAAGCCAGGGATGACCTGAGATGAGCTCAGCTTTCTTTGATGTTTAGGGCTATGCACAGAGAGTCTTTGGCTTAGAATTCTGTAGACAGACAAATGTTTGGAGATTGTGCATATCCAAATACCACTTGAGGTTTAGTTTAAGTACATCACATATGATTTTTGGCTGCTGTGTTATACTGTATATAGATTTTAAAAATACAGGTCATTTACTGAAGTTTGGCTCATTAGTTGGAGTTTTAATTAAAGTTATATTTATGCAAAAATTTGAGAATTTAAGATGTTGAATGTTAAATGTTGAAAAGTCTGTCAAAATAGACTATTTTCAGTGTAGCTGTCAGCTTAAATCTGTGAAACCTTCATAATTTTGTTTGAGGTATTTAATATAATTTCATTCTCAAGATTAATTGTTACCTGCATTATCACTTGTATATTGTTCGTTTGTTTGTTTTTGTATCATATCACATTGTGAAATGTCTGTAAAATTAATAGATAACATCCAGATAGAAAATTACAGTACATTTTCTGATTTCATCTAGTGAAAGTTGCTCTTGGACTTCAACTTGCAAAGTTGCATAAGGCTTACGCCCTGCATGGGTACATCAAGGTTTAACAAATCAAAAATCGGCCGGCATAAGGTGACGTTTAATCTAATCTGGCCTGTGACCTAAAACGAGTCTGATGCCATGCATTTGGGCATCTCATAGTCTTCGCAATACGATTCGATGGATTGTTAAATTAGAACATCTACATGGTTAGAAGAAGAGTAGGATATAAAATGTAATCACTCTAAAATTAATTATACCGGCTGGCATGATTTGACCTGAATCCAAATTGGTATATGCAGACAAGCAACCATACTACTACATCAATACTGTCTAAAAACATTTTGTTTAAAAGATAAGAAGCTTGTTTTGGTGTACAGAACTTTTTTTTTTTAATGAGGTTTAGCAGTTTATTCAGTGGTTCAAGTTTTTTTTCTCTATACCATTCTTGCTTTGTTCTCACAATTGAAGGATAGCTTGTGGGCAAAACATATCCAACAACATTTACCACTCCTCTCATCGATTTTATTGTACATCTTTCATAATAGAAGCAAGACCTACTTATACCACCATAAATATTTTATGAAGTTTGAGCACAACTAATTATTCTTAACAAACATGAACTTTTTGGTGCAGAAATCATTGCCTTTTGATATTTAGTCATTTGATGACAAATTTCTGATTTGTGGGACTGTGAGCTGTCTAAACTGTCTCAGATGATAT
>CAIGQQ010034734.1:7845051-7925746 GCA_903798035.1 Danio albolineatus | reverse complement strand
ATATATATATATATATATATATATATATATATGATTCGTTATCAGGTGGTAACTTAAAATTTAGCCTTCAATAGGAGTTATGCTTAAGAACATACTTACACATGCTTGTTCACACACTTGTTTAACATCATTTTCCTAGCAAGAGTTTCTCTATGTACAGAGAATTAGTGATTTAACTTGTAAATCTCATAACAAATGTGTTTACTTGAAGTATTGTGCTCTGTTATGTAAAGGGTTATATAAATTCTGTCTGCACTTAGCAGCTTTTGTTTGGCTCGTTGGAAAACAGTGACAGACGCCTGGTTTTAGCTGTTATCTCAACCAGAATGCCTTAGAAAGGCAACGTATAAACAGCAACAGTTCAGGGTTACAATTTGTGTGCTTTATGCTATTGTGGAGTCTTTGTTCTTCAACAGAACTCTCGTAGTTAATCTCGACTGAAACAATGTTTATCTCTGGCAATGGCCATTATCCCCTATGTGTAAGTACCTTGAATGATGACAAAAGCATACATTCCGAATTAATGTAGTCAGTCAAAGATTTTCACAAAATAGCACCTGGTGTGAAGCAGAGGGGATTTGTATCGCATTGAAAGGGTTTATTTTGAGGTAGAGACCGGCTGACAGTACAGTACATTATCCTAGTTATAGCATGGCTAGACATGAATTATTGATTTGAGTTTAAATTATTTTATTGTGTGTCTACTGGAAATGTGTGTACTGTATGACTGAGGGCCGGCCTGTGGCATAGAATAGGCAATGTGGGTGCTGCTGAATTATTATTTATGTATTTCTTTTTATTATCCATACTACTAAGCAAACAATTGTAATGTTCTCCTAACTCACTTCTATTCAACGCATGATCAGTCTTCCCACAAACAGTACAATCTTGCATATATAGTTACCTGACTGTGATATATGCATAATAAATTATTACCATATAAAAAAGTCCAAAGCCCAGGGAACAAGAGAAAGGAAAGCAGTCGAACAGATACAGCCAAAAGCAGAGGTTATTTTATGTAATGAACGATTGATGATCAAATAAACAGAAGTAAAATTGTGATAATAAGTGAAAGTCAGGTCTAAAAATTTAGAGGAGCAACACTGTCTGGAGTTCCAGAGATCGGAGATTTTGTTACACTGTGTTATTTTTTTCTTGAATAGTTTCTGGTTTTACACTATGTTTGCGATTCATAACATTTAGTAATTTAGTCATGTTTAGATAACTGGGCTATCGAGATATAGTTTAGAAGAAGATTGCAGCCTTCTACTAGAAATCAAAAATTAAGATTAAAGAATATAGCCTGCTGTGTGCTATAGAGAAGTATTCAGAATTTGTCAGGGTCACAGACAGAAAAGCAGTCGAGCACAACACAAGACATGACAGGACTAGTGGCTGGACTCTGCCACTAAAACAAGAATCAACAAAACCAGAGTGGCAGAACCCCGACAGAATTTGTACAGTATTATCAGATTTAATTATTCTTGCTTTTTTGTTTAAGCTAACCAACATAGGCTCATTCAGAAAACGTAGCCCTATTAACAATTCTGGAGATCGCAAATTATGTAGCCAGAGCTACGTATGGGGGTGCCACGGTGGCCTAGTGGGTAGCACGTTCGCCTCACAGCAAGAAGGTTGCTGGTTCGATCCCCGGCTGGGCCAGTTGGCATTTCTGTGTGGAGTTTGCATGTTCTCCCCGTGGTTGCGTGGGTTTCCTCCGGGTCCTCCAGTTTCCCCCACAGTCCAAAGACATGCGGTACAGGTGAATTGGGTAAGCTAAATTGTCCATAGTGAATGCGTGTGGATGAGAATGTGTGGATGTGTTTCCCAGAAATGGGTTGTGGCTGGAAGGGCATCCGCTGCGTAAAACAAATGCCGGATAAGTTGGCGGTTCATTCCGCTGTGGCGACCCCGGATTAATAAAGGGACTAAGCCGAAAAGAAAATGAATGAATGAATGAATGAGCTACGTATGGCTGCATTTTATCTTTCAGTGAATGCTATGGGGCGGTATGACGGCGTTCCTTTTCTCGTATACCAGCTGACTGCTTACCTCCGTATAAACAGCTTTTCCGCTGTTACCAGTTTGTCCGGTAACACGACATGTACATCGGCAGAACTTGAGACGTGAGAACAGCAGCCGCGAATGGCGCTTGTGAGAGAAATTCGAGATCTCAAAAAGCGTATTAAGCAGCCTCTGGTGGATTCGCGAAAACAAAAACTGCAAAAACAATGTAGCTCTCTCCAGAAATGTATTTGGGCTACATATTCAGAATGAGCCGGGTTGAAATGAACACTTAATGTGGCTTAGGCAGCATTTTTATAGTTTCACTGAAAACCATTTAAATTGAGGTTATTTTCATAAACTAACATTATTATTTAAAAAATATTATTCAAAAACTGTATACCTTATTATATTTATAGTATCTATAGTTGTTGTCTGCAATAATCTTCATAAGATTGTAATTATATTTTATCAGTTTTTGTAAAAAAAAGTTTCTGTATAAATGTTTGGACAAAGATTATTGCTTGGATGGGCTGTGAGGCAAGGGGCAACAAGTAAAATTTTAAAAAGCAAAGGAAAAAAAGATTTGTAGTTTCTGCATAAATGTTAGAACATAATGATTATTGCTGTGAGGCAAGGGGCAAAATTAGCAAGAAATAAATTAGCAAGGGCCAACTGTAATTGAATCTGATTATTACACAGTAATAAAACTTGAATCGAGATCGGAAATAGAAATTAGTATTTTAGTTTAAACGTAGAGACTGTGGAAATTCAATCACTTCAAGTTCTGCTTGACCTGCTCAGAGCGTGATATAAACTGACAATTCTGCCAAAAGGGACAGGTACTAACAAGGATGCGAGACACCATAACCTCTTATGTCTGTCACTAGTAGACCTCTTGAGGTCAGGGGAGTAAGGGTTACTTGCACAGCTATCACAAACTTGCCACCTCACTCCTATCTGAATCCCACAAGTTAACCCTTCATGTTCTTCTCAACCTGCTCCAGGCAAAATTCAAACTGATGATTCAAATTGTGAAGTAGGTGCAACATGTCAACGCAGATAGATGGCAGGCACATTAACAGACATGTTCACTAGTGCACCTGTTGAAGTCAAGGGAATGAGATTGACTTGCACAGATTTCAATAGCTGGCATCCATTGCATTCACCATCTAGAAGTCACTTCCATTTGGGTCATGGCACCAATGTAACCCCCTCCGATTCTGCTTGGCCCCCTCTGAGTGGGATTTAAAGCTGTGAATCTACGGTAGGTAGGCAATCTCTTTAACATGGACTCAAAAGATTGCAGCATCTTGAGTCTGTTACTGGAGCTCCTCTTGATGTCATGGATGGGATGTTTACATTCACAGCTCTTACTAACCGGCCTTCATTACATCCTCCCCCTTAAACGTTACTCTCATGAGGTTTAGGGCACCAGTTTACTTTAGATGTTTATTCACACAACTCACACTAACTGGCCTTTGTTACACTTACCCTCTAAACCTCACTCCAATCCGGGTCACGGCACCAATTTAATCCCTTTGGTTCTACATGAACCACTCTGAGTAGGATTTGAACAAGCAATTCTGCAATTGGAGACAAGCCAATAAATGTGTTTTGCTAGTGCACATCTTGAGGTCAGAGGAGTGAGGTATACTTTGACACCTCTCACAAACTGGCCTATGCAATATTTCATGCATTAACAACCACCACAAGAGGAAATTTTGTTTCACTGTTCTCGGTCTCTCACTTCACATCCTCCATTTTCAGTGTCTATTTTCTGTCATGTCCATTAAGGTGTATTTGCTGTTATTAGAACCTACTGTATATTTAGCCCTTCCGCACTGCAATACAGCTTTCAGGCTCTCGTGCTAGCACAGATCCACCTCAAAAGAGTATATAGAACAAAGATTACTGTGGGATGATTCAACCTTGTAAAGGTCCCAATGGTCAATCATTTTTTAGTTCAGATTAATCCAAAATATCTCTTTCCAGAGAGTTTTCAGAGAGAAATAAGGTAAGGCATACATTAGGGATGGGGTATGTGCTCCCAGAAGAAGGTTTACAAATGAATATAGGCTTATTAAAAGACAGTATAATTATCTGCAAAATCATGTATACAAATATAAACTGTATACTGTATACAGTACAAGCATAACAATTCAAAACTAAGCCTTACAATCACAAACAATATGCTGTGGTTTTACGGACAACATTTCAGCCTGCTGAGCTAATGGCTAAAGATGATGCTTGCTGGTGTATAAAGAGTATGGAATGACCCTAGGGCAGCCAAGCCTCATAATCTCAGTGTAAAGAAAGGCAGGCTTTAGGGACAGATTGAAAGGTACAAGAGGTGTGGGTGTTTGTTGGAAAGGAGGAAGTAAGATTTAAAGGGATAGTTCAGCCAAAACTGAAATACCTGTCATCATTTACTGCTTGTTCCAAAATTGTTTGACTTCCTTTCTTCTGTTCAACAGAAAACAAATATATTTTAAACAAAACTGGAAACCTTTAACTACTGAGTTTCATAGTATTTGTTTTTCTTATATGGATGTCAATACAGTTGTTCAGCTTTTTTTTAATCTTCTTTATTGTTCAACAAAAGAAAGAAATTCAAGGTTTGAGGGTGAGTAAATAGTTAGCAAATTTGGGTGTGTGGTTAAACATTTTTGGGTGAACTATCCCTTAAAATGTTTTTTCATAAAGCTTAAATTACTTTTTGCTGCCATTCTGGTGATCAAATCTATAGAGGAAATCTAAATGATCTGGCAATAATTCAATGTCAACTTGTTTTAAAGAAAAGAATGAGAAAATATTCTTGATTTTTTAAAATAAAGTCTTTAGCAGTCTTTCGTTGGAATTATCAATGCTAATTAAAAGTCACTGCCTCAGGCTAGTAGAAATTATGTTTGCTTATCTTCCAGTACATTGAAAACAATCCTATTGAAAAGTCATCTTCTGCCAGGGCAGTATCATTTAATTTTAAGGACATTTCTGGTAACTCTAAACCACAAGTAGCTATATTTGAATGAACTTTAATTATGTTAACAGGCAAAAAATACTATTATAAGTAGTTTGAGATCCACCGATGTATTGGCTGCAAATATTTTTCAGTCAATTACTGATCAATTTAAAAACATCTACATATCAGCAATAGCATGACAAAGGCAGGCACCCGTAGATTATCAATTAATAGGATGTGTGTTGAATAATAGAAAAAAAAATCACTGCATAAAATAATTAATTATTGGTCAAAACAAAATGAAATTTAAAAAGTATTTGTCAGGCAGCTGAATTTGATTGATCCTATTTTGTGCCTCTTATAATGTGAGCATGTTGAATGTTGCAAATTAGATGCACACAACAAAATGAAAACCTGCCATCTGATGATATGATACGAAATAAGAAACAATCTTGACCACAAATGCCAATAAAATACCACACACACGCACGCACACAAACACACACACACACACATACAATATAACCTGGTTTCACTATAATAATGATCTTATCACGCTCACCGCTTTGTGGATTTTTGACATGTTTTGGCCCTCTAAACCTGTACACACACATTCTGTCAGGTCAATTCACACAGAACAATTTCATTTCACTGGAAAGTGTTTCAGCCATGTGTGAGTAAAAAGATGACTCTAGAGGATATTCCCACTGTGGGCTGTGGTGACCCAGTCATAATGAAGAGTTACATTGGCTTCCTCCAGTCACAACCCCTGACCTATCAAGAAATAATTTTGTCCTTTGTTATGTCAAGTTCACCCTGCGTAATTGTCGTAATCAAATCACTATCTGTGATAGCGTTCAGTTGCTGCTGTGTTCATACTGCATGATGGGTCAGTTACAGGAGGATAAACACTGCAGGACTACAAAACAATCACCGACCACTCTGTCTGGCTCACAAACAAATGCGAGAAGTGATAAGATTACTCAAGATCATGAAATGGTACCCTGCAATAAATATTTAAAATAATCTGCCATTCGAATGCAGATTTACATCAAAAAGAAACAAGGGAACACTGATTTTGCATTGTGCAAAGAGAGAAAAATCTGTTGGAGGTCAATAAATAATTTTGCAGAGTGCTACTGCGGCTGATCAGGCAAATATTTCTTTGTTTCTGCTTAATGTTATTGTAAAGCATATCTATTCTAGTCTATAACTTCTCTGTGAACTCCACACTGTCCTGTTTTTTGCTCTCTCTTATTAGATGTTGGTTGTTGCCAATGTGTTTCTCAGTCAGAACTCACTTAGAATTTCACTCAGCATGATTCTGAATCTCTGACAAGTCCAGATATTTAGCATAACCAGAATTCTACAGGCATCAGCAACATTCTCTCTGATCGTGTTTCTGATAATTCACTCTGTGATTGTTGCTAGTACCAATTTGTCTCAGGCTGAAATCTTAGGGTAAACAAAAATCAGAGCTAAAAACACACATCTTGAGCTTGGCATTAGCTAGTCCTTTTAACATCCTAATCACAAGTATGTTAAATAAATAAAAATGTATGCACATACAACATATCCCAAAGTGTGCCGAGGATTATAACATACTAATATAACAGTTAATAGTTATAACAATATAACACTAAAAAACAATTCTTTTTCATCCACCTTTTGGCCATTATTCTGTCATTATACCATCATAATATCAGTATCCAAAAATCTGCTCTCCGCCCTAAGTTAATCTATACTATACATGACAAGTTTTCCATTTTAACTAGTTCAGAGCTTATCAGGATCAGCTGATGTCCACTAAATTCAATCCAATTAGGTCCACTTACAATCACCACCCATAATTAGCTCCAGTACTGTCTTGACACTCATTAGCTTCTTTGGTTGTCGTCTCTCGTCACCTGAACTTGCACTGAGCTTCAAACACCATCCTTAGGAGAATTGATCTTTGATATCTTTCGGTACATAAAAAAAACAACAACTATATACTGAAAACAGAAAGTTATTTCTTTTTCCTTTTTAAAAAGCTTTGCGAAAGACATAAAAATTGTCAAAAGATACTCAATTACAGGTCATTAAAAAATGCTGTAATATAAATGCCATGTAAATTCTTTGTATTGGAACATGCGCATGTGAATATACTGTTTGATCTACAGCAGTGGTTCTAAGTCTTGGTCCTGGAGGTCTGGTGTCCTGCAGATTTTAGCTCCAACCCAATCAGAAATCTGCAGGACACCGAACCTCCAGGACAGAGTTTGAGAACCCCTGATCTACAGGAAACAAACATACAAAAAAAGGTCTTTAAAGTGGAAAAACTGCTTTAGATGATTAATATGTTCTTTACCGTAAGAAATAAACAGTTTTTTTTTAATCTGGTAAAATGGAGAGGCAAGAATGGTTGCTCTATAGCAGAGGTTCACAAACTTTTCAGCCCGCAACCCCGAAATAACAATGGCAGTGACTCATGACCTCCACTATCCTCAGAAGTGGTTAAATGCATGCAACAGTGCACACACAACAGTAGGCCTACTGTACTGTTTAGGAACACAAGAATCTTGACAACACAAAATAATGCTACAGTCTAACAAGCCTATTATTTTTAATAGTATTTTTTCATTTGTTTAATTTCAACATTAACCTCACCTAATGACACAATGTTTGGAGAACAGCAAGTCCATTTCTGGTTTAATTTTGGAGCCCGCAAGACTCAGGCCCAGTTTACATTAGTGTGTTTTCATTTTAAAACGCATAAGTTTGCTACGGTTACGCCATCAGTCCACACTACGCCGGAGTTTATGAGCTGCGAAAACGGAGCGTTTTGGAAACGCTGGAGAGGCCTTTGAAAACGGAGGCGTGGCTGCTGAGATCCGCTACGTGATTGGGGCTTTTTGGTCATTGCGTATCCTTCCCTTATTTGTCAAGCGCACATGGCTACAACGTCACTGTAAACACTGTATTTTCGATAGCTATGGATGTTTTATATTCTTGTGTTACTTTAAGTAACAACTCAACCTCGTCATCTGTCCTTATAAAGACCTCTCTTGCTTTCTTTGCCATCGCGTTCATCGTTCAACCAGCGTTTGTTGACTAACAATAACCAAATGCCGAGCGAGACGCGTGCTTCCTGTTTATACTTGAACGGCATGCCCAGAGTGCGCGAATGGTCACGTGATATGCGTTTCTGGTGGCGTAGTGTGGAGGGACATCTGTTGAAAGACGCTTGGTTGAAACGCTAGTGTGGACGCGGATCGTTTTCATGCTAAAACGCCGTTTTAAAACTAAAACGCCCTAGTGTAAACGGGGCCTCAGAGATCACCCTTCAAGATCAGTTGTGAATTAATCTGTTGCATCAGGTTACACAGATTCTATTGATTCAGATTCTATTGTCTCCATCCGATGTAAATAATCTCTAATGACTTTTTTTTAATGTAATTAATGACTACTATAGATAAAATGTGGTAATTGTAATAGTTTAATAAATCTATTTGATTCTAGGAAATCAGCAAGCGACCCACCCATCTCCTACCCCTCCCTATTTGTCGTGCCCAGTTTTAGGAACGACGGCTCTATGCCATATGGCATCTGCAAAACTCTTTTTTGAAACTTAAAAAGAGTGTATTAAAACAAGGCACTGTACTATCACATGAATTGCTGTACTTTAGAATAGTAAAATCATAGGACTTGCCAAGCATTTTGAACTTACTACCTTAATATGACAAAGTCTTCAGTATTAGCTTTACAATCTCATTTGGCAAGTGCTCTGCAGAGTCTTAACAGGCAATGTGTGGACTTGTCCTCAAGTGGACGGTCCATTCTGAGAAGGGTCTATCGTATGGCCTAGAAGCTACTTGTTTAAATTGGCTTACCTTACACATTGCATTATTTGAACAAGCTAAAATCTTTCTGCGATCATCCAAGTAAATCTGGCACCATTTTTTTTAAGTAAAAGCACAACCCTCTGATAAGAGATTTCAGGAAAACTGAACTGATGAGTGCTTTCTAAAAATGGATTTAATGATTCATAGGAGCATCTGTTTATGGGTATGTGTTAGTCATAATTTAGCCTGAGGATTTGTAGCAATATCAATACAGGGTTTGATTTTCCTGGTCTGGAGAAGACTGACTGCAAATTCATTTGCAGGAATTGGTTGAGGGTTTCTAAGGGTACAAATGTCTGTGTGCCTGTGTGTGTAGACGGTTGGCAGAATAATCCCTCAGACTAGATGGTGTAAGTCAATCTTAATTGTGATGGAGACATCCGGCAAGAGAGTGGTAGGATTAATGTTTTGCTTCAAGATTGAATGTCACAATGGAGGGAGGGGGCGAAAGTGAAAAAATGGAGTGATAAGAAACTCTCTGTAAAGCTGCAGCGATTTTATGAGAAACAATCATCTACTGAAAATGGTTTCACATTGCGTTGAATTTGACGTACACTGAATGGATATACTAAGAAAATAAATGCATTATAAATTATTCGATATTTTGGAGCACCTTATTTATGATAAAAGGACAAACGATACACTAGAATCTATGACTAAGCAAGCTGAAAAGATTTGTTTGTACTGTATGATGCATCCCATCCTGTTGTCTTCAACAGAGATGCAGACGCCTGTGATCTTTTTTAACCCCATGGTCTAATCCTATTAGGCAACACAGGTGCAGATGATTAAATTATTACCCCAGCTCTACACTTGGCAGAGTCAGACAGTCATGCTCCCTGTTGATAAAGCAAGCAGACGTTTCCTTATGATTGACAGCTGAAGACAGTGTACCTGCTTAATCTGAGAAATTAAACCTGCCTGCATGCAAATCACAATGCAATCAGCTGACAGTGGCTGCATAATCAAGAGTGAGCAACTTTTATGCAAACTTATTCAAAGATGGAACTAAACACTAATGTTCCAATCACTTGCTGTGTCGGGTTAATACGCAATTACGACTGCACACACTAACTTGTTGACTGACAACTTCTGTATTTTTTCCAGATGCCTACCCTATCTCAGAGGTGGTGTATAAATGGACAAAAGGCCCTGGAAAGTCTGTGGTAGTGGCAGAGGAAGGGTCGCGTCTCAACCAATACCATCTAATTGGCCACACAGCTGGTACGGAAGACATCAGCACAAGTAGAGGTAAATCACTTTGTCTGATCCTATCCCATTCATTGCAATGTGTGTCAGTCAGTCAACTGGTGAATCAGCTTCTCAAGTTAGGACCATGTCCAAAATGTTTTGCAGCCTGAAATAAAAACATGGACAGCGGTGCCCATAAACATAATTCTACTGAGCATGGAGCTGCAGCTAATGTTGTGCATATACTGTACTGTATGCTCACCAGCCCTTTAATGGTAACACTTCACTTGAAGGAGGTGCTCATACAGACTGTCATGACACCTTTATAATGTTATGTGTGCATATGACAATTGTTATAAAATGTTATTTGTTATGTCATTTTAAATGCAAAGATGACATTGCCTGAAATGTTTTTGTCATGACAATTTGGCATTATCTAGACAACATAACTAGTCATAAATCTGTCATAAATATGGTAGTTATGAGGCCATGATATTTGTGTCATCAAGAATATCTTTCTGATCAGTTTTGTCAATAAAATTAGTCATTAAATGTGTAAATACTCTGTAAAATACTTTTTAAACAGCGTCATTCATATTTTATTGATTTTAACTACTGGGGTACAAATTGAATTAAACATAAAAATGTCATTAAGTCTCAGTGTCTGATATTTTTATAACAGCGCGATGGATATTTTCTTTCAGGTTTCCTTTAACAGAATTCCTATTAATCATGTTGTCTTGGTAATGTTGACATGACCAAGACAAGTTATAATGTATTTGTTTGTGTCAAGTTGTCATAATAAAGACACGTCAATCAATGCCATCTTTACGTTTAAAATGATTGTAAATGTTTACTGACGGTCTCATGAACACCCTATTCAAGCAGTGTTACCTGTTTAATGGTACAGTATGCACCTTGTTTGTACTGTATTTAGTTTTGCCTTCAGATCTGCCTTAATCTCTTTGCTGAAGCCATTCAAGTACACAGAGCTCATTGTTATGTTGTCACACTTAAGAACTCATTGTCATATTTATAAAATCATCGTGCTGGAAATAGCCGTCTTATGATAGGTACACTGTGGTCAGAAATGGATTGATAAGATCAGCAACTATACTCAGGTACTCTCTTCCCCACAAGGCTGATCAACAGATAGATCTATGCTTTAATTCTGGCCCTACCATCTGAACATCACAGCAGAACTCGAATCAGGCCATCTTATCTTTTTGACCAATTATGAGCCTATGTGCATTGTAGACTAATTTTCCTGTTTTTAGCTGACAGGGCGGCACCTTTTCGTTTTTCTGCTGCTGTAGATCATCTGCTTCAATGTTTGACATGCTTTGCTTTATTTAATGCTTTTCGTAGATGCTTCTTTCTCATGCTGCGTGCCAGTTTGAACTTCAGCAGATCTTCTTACAGGTTTAAATACATTTGCTGCCATATGACTGGCTGATCAGGTATTTGCTTTAACAAGGAGATAAACAGGTGTACCTTTAGTGGCTGGTGAGTGTATTCTCTACGCTATCATTCAATTTCAGATTGAAATCAGCCCTGAATTATATTGTAGTTCCTTACTAAGGTGCTGTCCACTAACGTTTTCTTTAAACATTAGTCAAATAACAGTTCATCTTCTAACCTGTTGTGTCACATGCATTATTTTCAGAAATAATATGTTCAATCGCAGCATTTCAGTTTTGTTCTCCAGCATCATGTGACATCGGCTCGCTTAAATAAAATGATATCCCTTGAATGATTATAGCCTTTTCAAATCAAGCTGGATGACGAATGAGTGATGAGGATTTCAGTACACCTCCCACTCACGGCCAGCTGTCTCTAGGACCAGCGAGAGTACAGGAAGAGATGAAGATGAGAGGGAGGGGGAATAAACAACACTTATCCTGAGCCATTGGGTCTGGAGGGTTAATCCTCGTGCCTCCCCATCAGTTGTGCTTTTACCATGTGACGTCGCTCAGCCGCCATTGGCTCAAGCCGGCAAGAGACACATGGGAGCTCTACGAGGGGGAGAATAGGGGCCTAGACGGCATCTGCCTAATTCGGTTATGTAAAGAGGACTGGTATTACACTCATATCATTGCTGCCTCTAGCCTTGTAATCATTATGTGTGGGGGTTGGGGGCTTCCCCTTGTTCCGCTTTTATGGATGTACATATATGGATAACCGTGCTGAGCTGGCATACAGTCATATTCAATAAGACATGATCATGAGCTAGGCAGATGCTATCAACTTCACTGACCGCGTCATGTTTTCAGCCCTGCTGAGCCAATTTTGCTTTTAACAGCCATTGATTAACCCATCCAAGTTTGCCGGCTGTCATCAGGTGGAGAGAAGCACTTTTAGAAACAAGCTCAGAGGCTACAGACTTGCTTTGTGGGTGATCCTTGCCTCTTCTGACATTTTGCCTTGGCTGACTTGCAGGACAAAGGTCAACTGGTCATTACTGCTGCTAATCTGAAGTGCAAACCTCTTTACAAAGTCAAAAATAGCTCCACCTGGACTTCATATCTACACAGGGTCATTAGCTCAACTTAGAACACCTGACGGAGAAGAAAGAGCAAAGGAAGGGGGAGGAAGCATGCCAACCTGAAATTATCTCTGGTGGAAATGTCAACATTCAATCACTTGTCCCACACCATAAAGACATCCAGATAACCTGTCACCTTTTATTAATAAGAGCTCACATCCAGAAAATAGCACCTGCAACTCTTTCAAATTGATTCAGAATCTGACCCGCTTTACAGTAGGTGTGTTCATCCGTGTCTGTCAACTGTTTTTTCTGTGCGACTATAAAAGCAAATCACTCACCAGTTGACCAGCATGGCAGCGTTGTTTTCTGCTATGAATGGGAGTTCTCCATAAACACTCCAAAAGCTTAGCAGTAAAATCCACCACAGTCGCATGTTTTCAGCTCTCAAAGAGTCCCACCCGGCAAGGCGCATCCAAGGCGGAATATCTGAAATGGGGCACTGCCAGTTGTGCTTTCTTCCCGGTCATTGAAATAAAGGGCAGTGCAAGATGAAGGGGATGCGTCGAGCCCCTCGTGACGAGGACATCTTTGCCCCCAGGGCCCTCACAATGTTCAAACTTTTCCTTGACTTCCAAGGCTCAACAGCTTGTCATCATCTTCATCTGATCCACTTGATCTGTCCCCTCTGATCCAGACTAGATTTGGTGCTGTTTGCCCCTCTTTTTTAGTTCCCTCTTTATGCAAGCCGAGAAAGAGTATATCCTAAACGTGGAGGCCTGGCCTGACAGAATGGATGGAACTATTGAAAGAGAGAGAGACGGACGAGTGTGTGTGTGTGTGTGCGAGAGTGAGAGAGAGAGAGAGAGAGAGAAAGAGAGAGAGAGAAAGAGAGAGAGAGAGAGAGAAGCCTGCAGGATGCAGATTGTGACAAGGGATTAGTGGGACACAAAAATCCGATTTTGCCAGGAGAAAGCAGCAGTCATCAGTGGATTTTCTATAGTTTATCAGACTGTGTGGCTCAAAAGGATTTTTTTTAAAAGCTTCAAATTCAATCTTCGCTTGGTTAACAGGATATATAATGTTTTTTTTCACTCTTTTTTTCTCTTTTCTATTGCAGTTAATGATTTACCTCACCAAGTTCCAGTGCACAGTGTGACAGCTCTTAAACAGAGAATAAATGTCACTCTTATTTAGATTATTCGATCTGTTCCATACTGGGGATTTATTGTAGGGCGACTTTTTCCACCCCCTTTAAAGTTGTTCATCACTTAACACAATTAAATAATCTTTGTGGTCAGACATTACAGTAACTGTCCACTATATGGTGCTAATGAGACGGCCAAGCAGCCAGTCAAAATGCTTCTTAAGGAATATTATGACTGCTTTTTGGTAAATTGCATAATTGCATAACTTCCCAATTTCGTTTTGATTATTCATCTGTCTTTCTTTGACTTGCGTCTCACTACATCTCTCTCTCTCTTTTTCTCATTTTCTCTTTAAACCTCTCAGCTGGTTTGCACTTATCCCCCCAAGAGTTTAATCACACGCTATCCATCCCTCTCTTAGTCCCTTTGTTTCTTCTTTTCATCACTGTTATTCTCGCCCGTTCACTCATTTTATTCTACTTTTTCTGTTTCATTGTTCCCCCTACAGGTCAATACACTGTCATGATGGCCCACTTCTACCTGAAGAGAAAGATTGGTTACTTTGTGATTCAGACCTACATGCCGTGCTTCATGACTGTCATTCTGTCCCAAGTGTCATTCTGGCTCAACCGTGAATCTGTCCCAGCCAGGACCGTCTTTGGTCAGTGCTTCCCTCTGCACTTTTTATTGATTGATTGATTGATTGATTGATTGATTGATTTATTTATTTATTTATTTATTTATTTATTTATTTATTTATTTATTTATTTATTTATTGTTTGTTTGTTTGTTTGTTTGTGGTAATTCAGGCTTTTTAGCATTTTTTAAAAAATATTTTTAAAAAGGTTTTTAAAATTTATTCTACCTTATGTATTATTCATGTGATAATTTATATGTTCATTTTATAAAGCATTTATATTCTTTCTTTCTTTCTTTCTTTCTTTCTTTCTTTCTTTCTTTCTTTCATACATAAAACATAAAACACAGACATAAAACACAGAAAACTAAATTAATCCCAATAACTGAACGTCACATCATTGCCTTTTGTATTATATTTATTGGTATTTTGAAAAAAATAAAAATAAAAAAATATATATAATTATATATATAATTTTTAATTTTTACAATATTTCTGTTTATATGTCATTATTTTTAATTTTAAAATTTTAGTATTGCAGTTCATTTAAGTTAACAAGATAATTGTAATGTTTTCTGTAACCTGTGATCAAATTTCAGCTTTATGTCAATTTCAATCATTTTTGTTATCTAAATATATACTAACGATATGGTGCTTCTGGGGGAACTCAGGACCACCAGGTCGTCTAACAAGGTGTCACAGCGACGCAGTGGGTAGCACGATGTGTGGAGTTTGCATGTTCTCCCCATGTTCGCATGGGTTTGCTCCAGTTTCCTCCACAGTTCAAAGACATGCGCTATAGTTGAATTGAATAAGCTAAATTGTCCGTAGTGTATGTGTGTGAATGAGTATGTACTGTATGGTTGTTTCCTAGTGTTGAGTTGCGGCAAAACATGTGCTGGATAAGTTGGTGGTTCATTACTCTGTGGTGACCCCTGATTACTAAAGGGACTAAGCCGAAAATTAATGAATGAATATATGCTAATTGATTGGGAAGGCAGTATTTAATTTTTTTAATAGATTTTTATCTCTGTTTTTTTTTTTTTTGAGCAAAACTTTTTGTTAAGCCTTTCAGTTTTATATAGTACAAGCAGTACCATTCCATATTGCATGGTGTCATTAGCCCCTACTGGTTGATGCTGTAACTACATATTCTACTTTTAAAAAAACATATTTATTTTAGTTACAAAGCCATGATTTGCTATTAATTCAATTCAATTCCATTTGTTTGTTTCTATAGCACTTTTACAATGTAGATTGTGTCAAAGCAGCTTAGCATAGAAGATCTAGTGAATTAAAACTGTGTCAGTCCAGTTTCAAGTTCAGTTTAGTTCAGTTCAGTGTGGTTTAAATTTTACTGCAGAAAATCCAAACACTGAAGAGCAAAGTCCATCGATGTGCAGCTCCACAAGTCCCAGATAATTGTAATGCTGATTCTAATGATGACATTTTAAAAATGTCTCACAAAAGACTTCGTAGCATAGCTATCTACTTTCCTTTGTCTAAATATATGCAGGGCATCATTTAAAATGGGAACAAAAATTTTTCATTACAGTCACCAAGCAGCTATATATTCATATCTATTACTCGTTTTGGCCATCAGTTAATGTTTTGCGTAATGTATCAATAATTCTAATCAAAATGGAAATCGGAATCGACTGATGCAATCAGAGGGAATCAAGAACTAATCCACTCGGATGACTGTTTCTGAATTCACACCACTGTTCTCATTCAATTCCGAGGTCTTGCATTTTATCTCGGCAATAATCAGCAAAGCGAGCAGACGCTCCACAAGGAATATTTGCCCACGCAAACAACATCTCTCTGACTGGCCAACAAAGAATTCATCAAAACACTCTCTCTCACTCACACAGACACTCATACATATACAAATATCCAGGAACGGAGGCTAAAAGCTCACTGATATGTGCTGTTTAAAATCTTTTTTTTTTTTGCATAGCCACAGGCTGCGAAATCCCAGAGCTGAATGCCTGAGGGATCATAGTACCATACCTATTTATGTCTAAAGGTGTCTGTGTCCATTGCCTCGGGCGACTGTATCTGCACATCTCCTTCTGACAGGGACAGAACACCTCCGCTCCTTCTCCAGAACTTTGCATAAAGAATTATTAATGATACTGTCACTCTAGGGGATGTTAGATATTGAAAACGCACAGTGTGCACACGGTGACCGTTCTGAATTACCTTTTGCACACTTTATTTTTCTTTGAGAGAAAAAGCAGCGTTCCTGGGAATGAAATGATCTTAATGTCAGTATTCCCTGCTGGTTTGCTTTGTTTTGTTGTTAAGATGAGCTTATGATTCATGAACCGATATTTTATTCATGCCCAGGATTTGAAATAATAAAAGAATTATGTTGGATGAAAGAATTTCCCGGCTTACTGGTGTGGTTGCATTCACAAAATGACTGCTGCTGCAGAACATGTTTTGATGGATGACTGTGATCATACTCAGCACACAAATCAATTTATTTGAAAAGCGATGTATGCCTGTATGTTTAGCGTGAATAAATTGTAGATTTTGCACATTTAAAGAAATGTTTTAATAATAATAACATCCTTACATTTATATAGCACTTTTTGGGGAAATTTCCTCATCCACCACCAGTGTGCAGCATCCACCTAGGTGACACAACGGCAGCCATATCGCATCAGACCGCACACCACAGACCAGCTGATTGGTGGAGAGGAGACAGAGTGAAGAAGCCAATTATGATAAGGGGATGGTTAGGAAGCCATGATGGACAGACGCCAGTGGGCTAATTTGGCCACGGTTAAACCCCTACCCATTTTTGAAGGACATCCCAGCATTTTTAATGACCACAGAGAGTCAGGACCTCGGTTTATCGTCTCATTCGAAAGACAGCACTGACTGAGCAGTATAGAGTCTCAATCAACATACTGGGGAGATGGGACCCACAAAGACTGCAGGTTGAGCACTCCCTGCTGGTCTCACTAACACCACTCCTCCCATCCAGGTACTGACTGGGTGCAGCACTGCTTAACTTCAGTGGGCGACCATGTGAGAGTTGCAGAGCGCTAGCTACTGGTGGTTTTGTTAATTATAGGCATATGATTTAATTGATGGTGTCTTACAAAGATTCAAACTTTAAACATTTAGATTAAATTCTATTTTTTTAAGTTTAAAGAAAGATATTATTGTTTTATATGAAATTGTTTCTGAAAAAGGTATCTTACACTCAACCTGGACTGCATCAAATGCACTTTAAAATTGCAATATTTATACAAAATTAATACAGTCTGATCGTTCATTAAATTTCTTTTCGGCTTAGTCGCTTTTTTAATCTGTGGTCACCGCAGCGGAATGAACCGCCAACTTATCCAGCATATGTTTTACGCAGCGGATGCCCTTCCAGCTGCAACCCATCACATTCATCCACACTCATTCACATATGTACATACACTACGGACAATTTAGCCTACCCAATTCACGTATAGCGCATGTCTTGGATTTGTGTGGGAAACTGGAGCACCCGGAGGAAACCCACGTGTACACGGTGAGAACATGAAAACTCCACACAAAAATGCCAACTGACCCAGCCGAGGCTCGAACCAGCGACCTTCTTGCTGTGAGGTGACAGTGCTAACCACTGAGCCGCCTTATAGGATATTATTTCAAAATGTAATCATACTTCACAATAATAATGTTTTAACAGCATTTTTAAAACATACAATGCAATACAGTGTCGGTAAGCATAAAATACTAATAAAATAATCACAATTATTTTAGATTAGATTAGATTAGATTAAATTACACATGTACAAGTACAAAGCAAGAAGTGCAATAGCAGCAAGTGCAGAATACAGATAAAAAATTATAAAGTGCAGTTATCCAAAAACTATGGTGATATTTACAGATGGATGTACAATGAACATTATATACAGGTTGCATTAGTTATGAGCAGAGATTTACAGTAAATTATTATACAGTAAATGATTATTTTAAACTTTTGAATGGTAGTGTATGTTTTTTCCCTTTAAAGAGCCCTTATGATGTAGTCTTATTGAAATCCGTGTTCTGCTTGATGCTCCTCCACAGGTGTGACCACAGTGTTAACCATGACCACTCTCAGCATCAGCGCCCGTAACTCTCTACCTAAAGTGGCGTATGCTACCGCCATGGACTGGTTCATCGCTGTCTGCTATGCCTTTGTGTTCTCAGCGCTTATCGAGTTCGCCACTGTCAACTACTTCACCAAACGCAGCTGGGCTTGGGATGGAAAGAAGGCCCTAGAAGCTCAGCAGCCTAAAGTGAGTAGATTTCACATGTTTGCGCATATGCGATGTTCCAAAAGGCTCAGAAAGAGTCTTTGTTGAGTGCAGTTGCATAACATGACAGTTCAATTCTCTTTGACGGCAAGGTTACAATACATTGCTTCCCTGGTAGCTGTTATATAATATGCTTTTTCTAATTGTTTTGAGACAACCGAACAGCTTGAGAGTGCTCAGTCACAGCATCTCAGAGGGTGACACTAACTCAAATGTCAGCGGCTTTATTAAATGTGCTGTATTTGTGGACGCTGCTGATGGATGTCACATTTTCAAATTCTACAGGATGAATTTTTAGCCTTTACCCAGAATGCCCTTCAGACCAGCCACTTCATTGAGATTTCCGAGAGCTGCCTGTTTGATGTGCATGTAAATGCCAGGTTTCTCCTTATGCAAGATCCATTTTTACCCAGGTGGTAATTTTTCATTGGCAGTGGACAAACAGAACTGAAAGAGCGGTCAGTGCACATGTCACTGTGGTGAGTGTGTTAGTAAAGGCTCTACAGTCAGACCTCTGAAGGTCACATCTGGACCTCCAGCGCAGCTTTCTTAAATGTCACCCTCACTTTTTTTTGTTAAATACCAGCTTATTCCTCCTTTCCTGCTGAGGAGTACTTCTAAAAGCCCGAGCACCTGCTGTGGTTCCTTCTTTAAAGAAGAGCAGGAAGTAGAAAAAAGACTTTTTGTCTGTATCAAAACGACTCATCATTACTGCAGGCCCGAAGCCAGGGGGGGGTTTGGGTCGTTCGTACATTAAAATGTATTTTGTTACAAAATACAAAATATCTCAGTTTTACATGTATCAAAATAAACTACAAAATACAGCAGCCAGAAAATGTATCAAAATACGAAAATACAAAATACTTTTACATGGGAGCATGACATTTCTTCGCAAACCTTCTATCAATGGGCATATTTGATCAGTCCCTTCACCATTAAACTGACTTTCTCATTCATTTTAGCATACATTTTGTACAAATTTCATACAGAAAGTCCTATCTTGAAGATGATCTCTTTAATCACTGTAAAAACCATGTAACACAGACAATGAGTTGGAATAGAGTACTATATTTCTTCCTTGTGTTTCCATCCATTGCCTGGCCAGTGAAACTGCAACCATCTCTTAACAAGCTTATATTTTAAAAGGTGATACATAAAAATGTTATATTAATTATTTTTGTTCATTAAATATAGATTTTTTTTGTAATTGAAATCTTCAATACTTCAATACTGTCTGAAAACTACTCAAATCTCCAGATTTAGTCATTTTCATAAATCATGTGTTTTGCAACTGTACTCTTCAATGCACAACATAAAACATGATTTATGTTTTTATTATAATTTTTTTCTTATCTCTTTTTGCAAATAAATTGCTCATATACATACTGCTGCTGCTGTATAGACTGGAGTATTATTAAAATAAATTATAATAGTGCCTCATATACTGTACTGTATTGTGCCATTTTGACATCTCTTCTTTAACTGTATACTGCATCTGCAGATCAGCTACTGGCATCTGAAACAATCTATAAAGTATTGTAGGAATCGCCACTGTAGGACTTATTGTACTGTATGTTGTTTGTCTTGTTTTCTTGGCTTCTACATCAGCAATCCATCTAAAACTACTATTATTTGTACAGTATACTCATTATTCCAAGATGATTTCAGTTCTGGAAGAGTCTCAGTTTACCCTCTTAGTGAACACTAGTACACAGTCTTTAGGTCTTTTATATATCTAAGGTTCCTCTGCACTTCCACCTGCAGCATCGAGACTGAGAATGATCATGTGCTGAAGGCTCCACATCCTGTTCTGGAGTGATATTTTATTTCATCTCATTTCTTAAGCAAAGATGCTAATGCCAAATTGTACACTAAACTGCCATTACATATTACTGGTCTTAGCAATGTGCAGTATTCTATTTTCAGTGATTGTGGACTTGGGCCCTCTCATACACCCGATGAAATAAGATGCAAGACGTGTTTGCCGCAAAGTGTTGTTATTTTCAGACCAGCTCAACCTTAATTTTCCCGTTTTGCGCCATGTTGTTTTAATAGTAAATCCATTTGCGCCACTGTGTAGACTCATAGGTGGGCTCGTTTATAAAGGAGGTGTGTTAAGGCGCATTCTTGGAGCGATGCTATTTTGAGGAACTAAAATAGACTGTGCAATTGACCAGGTGAAAGCAGGTCTAAAGTCCAGCGCAGAATGCACCTTAAATGCATACACATTGCTTAATACACACAGGATGAATACACAAAGCAATACACACATATCTTTACAGATGAAAAAGAATTAAAATATTACAAAATATTATAAATATACATAAATATAAACACCACTGCCTCCATGCCTTCTTCACCTCCGGGGCTTTTTTCAGTTTGCTGATGACAATCTGCATCAGTACAATGTTGTTTTTATTAGCAGTATTATTTATTATATGCATATTTATATTTGTTTTAATAAGAAAAAGTGTAGATTTATCCACCTGTGGGGTTTTGGAGATGTCTGCATCACCATATGGGGCATAAGAACAGGACGTGTGTTTGAATATAACTCACACTTCGTTATTATTGTTCATTTATTCCTTTGCTGGAGATTAGAACTGGATTTAGAAATAGTTTTTAACAAATCTTTGTGCTTAACAAAGGAGATTAAATATATAGGTTGATGGGTGTCTTCAGTGGAGTGTGTACACCATTTCCTTATCCACCAAAGTAAAGAGAAAGTAAAGAGGCTGAATGGAGGAGGCTCATTCTTTATTCTTGCTGGAGATGCTCTGTTTAACTGTTTGCTCGCTAGTAAAGCATTCAGTTTTTCAATTCAGTTTATGCACTTACAACTTACAAAGTATTTTACAGTATTTTAAAATACAAAAATACAAGACACTATAGTATTTTGATACAAAATACTAACCCATTTTCATAAACCCCATAAAATACAAATTACAAAATACTATTTTGTATATAAATACGTATTATTCTCTCTTTGACCTTACTGGTGCTCAAAACCAGATTGTTTGCTGAACAGCTCAGTGCCAGGAGATGGATCTCCTCTCTGTAGAAAGTCTCATCATAGTTTGATAGGAGACACACAGTGGAACTACACTCCAGTCTGTGAATTGCACACTGGTGTAGGAGGCGTGGATAGAAGTGCAGTTATGTGTGAATAGAGTGAAGAGTGCTGAACTGAGCATGCATCCTTGTAGAGCTCCTGTGTTTAGAACTAGAGAAGACAAGGAGATATCTCCTAATATTACCACTTGTGACCTGTTGGTTAGGAAGTCTCTGATCTATAAACACAGTGAGGTGGACAGGCTTAATTGTAGTTTCCATACTGGTTAATGGGGGATTATTGTATTAAAAGCAGAGCCAAATTTGACTAATAGCATCCTGGCATATGTATTTGACATCTCCAGATGGGATGTTTGCAGTGCTATGATAACTACATGTTCTGTAAATCAATTTCTCTTATAAGCTAATATGCTGCAACATACTGTAAGCTTCTTGAAGCATTTTATAAGGACATAAGTAAGTGGCACTGGGCAATAGTCATTCAGGCAGGAGACATCTGAATTTTTAGACACAAGATGAAGGATTTAAGCCAAACAGGGACACTGAGCTGCACTAAAAGTTTAAAGTCATAGTTCACCCAAAAATGAAAATTTACTCACCCTCTAGTGGTTCCAAACTTTTATGAGGCTCTTTCTTCTGTTCAATAAAAAAATAGGATAACCAAATTTTTTGTAATGTAATGTTTATTGTGTATGGCCATACACCCAAAATGCTTCACAATCATGAGGGTCACCACTATTAGTCTGCAGCATCCACTCAGATGATATGACAGCAACACAGGACAACAGCGCCAGTGCGCTGACCACACACCAGCTATTGGTGGAGGAGAGACAGTGAATTCAGTGGATAGGGATGATTGGGAGGCCATGATGGTAAGGGCTGAGAGGGAATTTGGCCAGGACACCGAGGTTACACCCATACTCTTTGGGAGAGGTGCCATGGAATTTTTAATGACCACAGAGAGTCAGGACCCCAGTTTAACGTCTCATCTGAAAGATGGCGCCTACAGACAGTACAGTGTCCCTTTTACTTTACTGGGGCATTAGGACTCACACAGATCACAGGTTGAGCACTCCCTGCTGGCCTCACTAACACCACTTCCTACAGAAGCCTAGTTTTCCCATGTGGTTTCCCATCCAGGTATTGACCAGGCTCAGCCCTGCTTAGCTTCAGTGAGTAACCGGTCTTGGGCTGCAAAAGAAAGTTTTGTCAAATATTTTCTTTTGTGTTCAACAAAAATAAGTTTATAAGTTTAAAGTACATACGTTTAAAGTACATAATTTGAATATCAGATGAAACAATGTGACAATTTAAAATATTAAAATATTTGGATACCTTTATTATTAGCAAAAATCATCAATCCATAAAAAATCTTAAATTTCAGTTTGCTGCTCACACAATCCTTTTGGATGCCATCGGCAGACTTGTAATACACAGATACACATGCACACATGCACATTTGATTGGACTATTTCAGTGGTACTTTGCATCATTTTAAAAGCATGAAGGCTCAGTTCCTTTAAGAACAGATGAATAGTACAATAAATTGGGTGGCTAGAAGCAACTCAGAACCTTTTGTCCACCACCCCCATTAGCTGGCATGGTGACAGATTACCTCTACCCACCTGCAAGTGGAACACATATGCAGTACAGAGCTGTAACCACTTATATTTTCTCTTCAGTCTAAAGTCCTTATATTTTGATTGTGGAGTAAAAAATATATATTTAAGCATTACAGCATCTATGAACATTTGCCCAATCTCTCCCAGATTGAGAACACTGGATAAACTTTGACATTTCTATGACATTCCTCTTGGAAAACTGCCTCAAAGTCACATGAATGTATTTTGGAGTGAATCAAGTTCACTTTACTCTGTCTGAACCTCAGTCTCATCCACTCCATTATTATACTGTCGCTTTATTAATTAATCTCCTGTGCTGCCTTTGGAGACGCCTTTGTTTAATGTTCAGAGTCAGATCTCTGTTAACCCTGACATATTTTACCTTTAATTAGAAGTTTGCAACCTTCAAACTCATTCATTATCAAGACTTTCTAAAAGCAGATAGTTCACAGATAGTATTTTCTGACTTTAACAGTGGGTACATTTACACAGACGTAATCTAATTTACAAAGACATAATCACAACATTATTTTGAATATGCTACTATTATCATTAAGTTGTTTACATAAGCGGCTTTTAGAATATCCCATGTATGTTTGTTTTACATTTTACAAAGACTGGTTAATAACCCTAACCACTCAACATTACCGCCAGATAATGTTATGATTCCTGCATTTAATTATTTGTCATGAAATACAAGCAAACAGACAATGGTGGATACAAACAGTCTAATGTGTGCATTTGATGACTAGTGTAGTTTTGGACTATTGTTAGGCCCATGCCCAATTTTACCTTGTAGCCCTTCCACTTACCCTTACCCCTCGGTGTTCATGCTCACGTGAAGTGGTAGGGGTGTACCAAACTTACTTAGCTTGGAGGCCTTGGAGTAGAGGTTAGGGTTATATACAGTAGCCCTTCAAATGAAGATTTTTCAGAGTCACACTACAAACACTCTACAGCAGCAACATGGCTGCAAAACCAAGCAAGGAGCCCCACAAATGTAAAACAGTGGCCATTAATAGGAATTATTACTACAAACAAGCATCTGATTTAAAACCTTCATAACAACATTAATGTGTTACTGTCATGATCTTGAAAGATACGCTTTGAAAAAGTTTTGCTAAGAATATTCATTTATAATAAGCATATTACATAATTTTTTGGCATTAGTAAAGAGCAGTGTGCTGTGCTTTTTATGTAACTAGGCAACCACTCTATCAATGATCTTGGTGCTGGAGTGGATGCCTTCGAAAATGCAAGGCTTTCAGTTCATTCATACAGAATATTTGCATCAACGCTCATGCAGGGCATTCCGCTCAACTTCCATATGAATAAATTGAAAACACTCACTCTCCTGCACTTGGACTAGATGTCTTGATAGGTGGTGTCTCATTTCTTAGTGGAATATTTCTATCCCTACCCCTTCACACTCTGTTTCAAGGGACAAGGGGAAGGTAAAGGGGTAGAGTTATAAAACAAATTTGGGATTGGGCTTTATTTTTACGGACAGCCCAAATTTATTCATGTTTTACCCGAGCCAACTATTTTTAGATGTCCATCAGATGTCGATAAAACACAAAATTGCTTGGTATGTCAAAAATCACGTTTACATGATAGATTCTTAATCAAAATATTATCTTAATGGAGTTAATATCAGAATATTGTTGTCCATGTAAACCATGTAAACCTGTCTTCTTCTCTATCAACCACAGAAAAAAGACCCATTGGCACTCTCCAAAAAGCCAAACAACTTCACCGCCAACATCAATAAGGATGCGGCTATATCCACCATCTCCAACAGCACCACCGTCCAGTTGAAGACTGCCGAGGCCAAGCCCGCTCCGGATCCCAAAAAGACCTACAACAGCGTCAGCAAAATTGACAAGATGTCCCGGATAGTGTTTCCGGTTCTCTTTGGCACTTTCAATTTGGTATACTGGGCCACATACCTCAACAGGGAACCAGTGATTAAAGGAGCCGTTTAGCCTCCACAAGATACAACAACCTCTTTTTCTTCTCCACTTCAGTATTCAACGACAAGCTGAACCTGCAAAAAAACAATGCCGAGCACTTATTTACTGCACCTCTCACTTCGCTAATCTATAAGAGGAGTGCTCTTGTTGCATTTCCCTCCTGATATCATAAATTGCATGATAGATTCAAAGCTCTATGGGAATATAATTGCCATATCTGCCTTGACTTTCTACTTTATATTTCCCTGGTTTCCACTGGTTATTGCATTCGTCTTTCAATGAATTGAGCACCACACAAGCTGCAATTTCATTCAGGAAAACTTTCCAAAGGACACGAACAAAAGTGAATGCATTTGGCATCAACATTTATCACAGAATGAAAAAAAAATCACGCAAGGAAGTACAGCAAAGCCAAATGCTATGCAAAAACCGTTTTCTACTATGTTGTAATGGGTAATTGCTTATATAATGAAACCCTTGCTTTGTAATAATGGACTTGAGGCTTCTCTTCTCTAAGTTTAATAGCTTTAGCATCAGTGGTGTGAGGCAGACAGATGCTAAATTTTTAGCCATGCTAAAAATGTTGCCTTCAAAGGGATTACTTCATATGAGTGCTCGGGAATGTCCCGCAATTACTGATTTCTCTGTCATTTGTCATTTTTTTCTAAGCTTTTTTGAACTAGCTAAATAGAATTGTGCACCTTAGGCAGCTTTTCACACTTTAGACTGAGACATTGTGCAAGGTGAACAAGGTCGGGTTGCAGCTAAGACTTTCAAATTATTTGTACATAGCTTGTGTATGCTTTGCTTTTAATGTACAGTAGATGCGGCTTAACGATAGTAAGGAAGAGCTGAAAGCGGATCAGCCAGTGTGACATGAAATCATTGAAGTGAGCGGATGGTGAAAAAGCAGATCGCATTGTGAAACATTGCAGGCTTTGACAGAATATAGCATTTCTTTACAGTTAATAGTTTCTAACTAGGCTTTACATGATGTTTATGCGACAGCATTTTGATTACTTTTCTCTATGTTGTCATTTGGTGGGTTTTGAGGTTGGAACAAGTCAGCGAAGGCCTTAAATGTTGACACCTAGTGGTATATTTTTTTTCTGTGCTACCATGTAGACTAATGTGAAATGAGCAGGTAAAAGGTCTGGAACAAAAATGAACAAACGTGATGCACTGATGCTAAATTTCTGATACCGAGTGATATCTGCCTAAACAGATCGTTTGGTGGTCATGATTTTCCTAATCTAAAGTTAATACATTAACTAAATCTTTGAGATTAAGATATGTTTTGAATGTTATTTGTTTATATTGACTGAACTCAATTTAACTTTGATGAACAATTTTCAGATTGTCAGATTGGCCTTTAAGAAATCAGATTAGGGTAGATTAAGTTTTAGAGATAGTTCCACCTTGCAAAATTGTACACAAGAGACATTTTTCTTTACGCACAACCTGAGTTTTGTGTGTTTTCCACCCTTTTTTGATTAACAGCACATAAATGGACTAGATGTACAGTATTAATGATTTTAACCAGTCTGGTGATGACCAATAGACTACTCAATTGCTTTTATCGCTTCTACCAAATATTGGCCAATCTATTGGTGCACCTCTATTTTAAATGGAATAAATCACATATTTTTTTCGATTTTAGAATGGTAAAGACTAGAAAGAAGGTCAGACAAACTAAAATGTCACCATAATGCCATCTTGTCCTTCAACTGAAATGCATGGCTACTTATTTGGGGAATTAAACAGAGGAGAGAACAATGACCTTGTAAGTGCAAAGTGCGATTCATTTTATATCCTCTAATCATCCTATTCTGAACTTGTTACATGAAAGTGAGATGGCACAAAGAGCTAAGTGACTCAACGGAGGACGTGTAGCTTATTAAGAGGCCAAATACAAGAGCCATTAAGCCCAGCTTTTCCGTATGGCACTCATGCCTATAAGAGAGCATGAATCACGAGTTCTCTTGCCCTTTTACAACAATGGATGTTTCCAGAAATGTACAGCTGTTCCTCAGAGCATACATGTCTGAAGCAATAAATTCTGCCTGATGTTTCTTGACCAACTTCTGTGATTACTTCTTGCTTAAAAGACATTTCTTAATTGCAATCCTTGACCTTGAATGTTGGTGACATTTAAAACCAATCGCGTTTACGCTCCACGCGGAAATGTTCCTGCGCAGTTGAGCATGACTGGGATCAACAAGGACTTTATTTGCATCAGAAAATAGCACTCCATTTGTTTTGGTTAACGTTGGACCACGAGCCATGAGATTGTAGGGTTTTTTTAAAGTTCGCCGGGTTCTCTTCACAGGCTCATGTCTGTAAGACGCGATGTGCGTATGAAGCTTAGCATGATATTTTCCAAATGGAACAGTTGCTGCAGAAGCCACTGTAACTACGGAAGAAGGATTCCTCCTAGGATTACTCCTGGGATTATGTGAAAACACACAGACACATGCGAGCAAACGCGCCTGCACACATCAAGACCATGGGTTCCTGGAGCAGGGAGGATGCGGAATCCTTCCTCTGGTCCTGTGCGCCGACAACATCTGGCCCACATCTGTTTGTGAAGGATTTAGCTTCACTTAACATGCTTTTTTTCAAACAGGGCTCCCATACATGCTTACAAATTAAACTAGCACCAGTGCATCCTTTTTATGTGCAGGATATTATCTGCTAGCACATTACTGGAGATCGAGATGTCCCATGCTAAGTACATAGAATATACAAATTCTATATTTGTTTATTCTGTGTATTTTTTTTTACCCTTGTTATTGTTCTAAAATGGGCTACATTTTGTTAGTGGCGACCTTTGCTTCCTTGGTTGTCTGTAAAAAGCCTCTAGACTGATTTTTATGTGAAGAACAGGGAAAAGCATAAGGATGGTGATGATGGACTTCTTGATTCAGCTTCTGATACGTGGAATTAATGCTTATGTTTTTTGGGATTATGCCAAATAAGCCATCCTGTATACTGTAATGTCATGGTTTTGTTCACTTTATGGGATTCATTCAAACCAGATGCACAATATATTGTCTATGTACTTTGTAACTGATGATGGCAGTGAATCGCAAAGCTTGTGTGAAAAGATTGGTGCCACTACAATCAGATGCTTTCTTAACTGCTGCTTTCTCATTGCTTTATTTTTTGTTTTGTTTTTTAGAAGAAAAGATTGCAGTGCATTTTTATATATTCAGCTAAACGTCATTCTCCGAAAGCTTGGATGACATTGGGATTTTTAACAGTACAGTATCCAGCTTAATCTCACTAGGAAGGTAACTATTTTACGTTTTGTCAGTTTACTGCCAAATTTGTACGAATTCATTCGAGTTCATACAAAAATGAATGACCAAACCCCACTCCTAAACCCAATCGTCATTGGGGGATGAGCAAATTGTACTAATAAAAGTCACTCTAGAATAAAAGTCACTGTTAAACTGCAGAGTTGAATTGTCAACATCAAAAGCCAAGAAAGCAGAGAGCAAGGTCCCATAATGCAATTCACAACAACAAATAAACAGAAAACATGCATGGCAATAAACATTTTGCTTGTTCATGTCCAGTAATAGTGACAGGAGGTAACAACTTAAAAAGCAATGATATTCTCAATGCAAAGTTCTTTTTTGCTCTTTGTTTAAAGATAAAAAAAGTTTAAAGTGACTATTTTACGTATTGTCAGTGTAGTGGTTAATTCATGCAAATTTGTACGAGTTCAGTCATACGAAAATGTACGATTTTAAAAAGGAGGCGTCATTGAGGAATCAGCAAATCGTGCTAAATTGTGCGAACAAGATCGTCAAAAAAAATCTAAAAGTTATGAATTGAGATTGTGTTCAAACCAGATGTACAGTATATTGTCTATATACTTTGTAATTGATGATGCCGGTGAATCGCAAAGTGTGTGTGAACATATCAGTATCATTACAATCAGATGCTTTCTTAACTGCTGCTTTCTCATTGCTTTAATTCATTTTTATTTGTTTGTTTGTTTTTTGAGAGGAAAGATTGCAGTGTACGAATTAGCCACAATAACCAAAAAGTTATGAATTGGCATGATATGAGGGAGTAACTCGTATGAATTTGTACAATCTCATTTACTATATTTAGTACGTTTTGCTGATCCCCCAATGGCGTTTGGGTGGGGTTTGGTGCCACACCTCCTTTTTAAAATCATACATTTTCGTACGACTGAACTCGTACAAGGGGCGACACGGTGGCGCAATGGGTAGCACTGTTGGTCAGTTGGCATTTCTGGGTGGAGTTTGCATGTTCTCCCCGTGTTCGCGTCGGTTTCCTCTGGGTGCTCCGGTTTCCCCCACAAGTCCAAAGACATGTGCTATAGGTGAATCGGGTAAGCTTAAATTGTCCGTAGTGTATGTGTATGAATGAGTGTGTATGGATGTTTCCCAGTGATAGGTTGCAGCTGGAAGGGCATCCGCTGTGTAAAACATATGCTGGATTATATATGATAATGATAAGATAATGTCATTCATTAAAAATATTTTTATGTTTATTCATGTTTCGCGAGATGATGTTTTACAGTAGTTGCATAACATTGCTGAATAGAAACACTGTATTTCCCAATGCATTTTTTGTATCAACTTTAGTAAAAATCACAACAGTTTTGCACAAATCTGTAATGGAAACCAGGCGACTGACATTTATTTGACATGTCACTCTTGCTGCAGGCTCACGGAAGGACTTTATTTTAATACATGTAAGGCGAGTGTTAACCACTTCAATATACTTTACTCATCCATCTCACACAATAATGCACGGCATGCCAATGGACCTTAAACCTTTAATCCCCTGAGTGGTGGAGTGAGAGCTTGGAATCCTATTCCTGGTGCCGGACTGGAATTCCACCAGTGTGGAGTAGAGAAGCTGTCACTCGCATACGTCATTATTGCAGATTTATGTTTGTGTCATAGAGAGATACAAAGTTGTTTTCATTTTGTTATTAAAACCCATAGATTGCATATCCTAAAGCTGAAAATGCATTTTCTTATCAAAAGTGGTTTGGTTATGTCATGATTTGGATTTAATCCATTGTGCGGAGATGGCAGCTGAAAACCATTTAAAGTGGCAGCAGCATACTTTGTAAACATGAAAGTGACTCACTAGTCAAGGACTGAGGTGATGAAAATGACTAAACATATTCAAAACAGTTGAACACTGTAATATTTTTATCATTGTTTCCCTAATGTCTTTGTTCAGCTCATTTAATTTCTTCTGCATGATTTTATTCAGCGTGTTTATCAAATTTGAAGCTATTTTCAATGTAAGGGTCGGCAGCATTTTAATTATGCATCCAATATAATTTCAGTTTTAGTGCCTAAGCCTTTTTTGACAGTACAGATTGCTTTCTTGCATTGTCATTTACCCTGTGGCTTTTTTATAATACAGTACACTGTGTTTGCTTTAGTATGTACCATGCTTAAATGCGTGCTGCCCCACCAATCTGCATTACTATAATCAGCCACAAGAGGATAGTCTATCATTCATTTGAACGGGCCGAGTTCATGCTCTCACTAACTCAAAAAGGGAGACACCACCACACCGTCACAAGAACCTGAAAACAAAGAGAAATAGGTAGACATGTTGTTACGTGTGCGTTATCAAAGCTTCAGTGTGTCATTTGTACGACACTTAAAAGTTAGCTAAGACACTTGATGCTACATTCTAGAAACACGTTACAGCAGAAGTAATAAAATGCAGTTAATTTATAATAAAGTTTCAAATTGATCTGACAATATCACTGGAAACTCATAAATTAAGTGCGTTTTGGGTGGGACCATCTGTTTGGTTGAGCAATGAAAGACGGAAGGATGGGGAGTTTACAAGGAAACCATTATTTATTACTTTATTGATTGATTGATTGATTGATTGATTGATTGATTGATTGATTTACTCAATATCCTTGGGTGCAGTATACAATCTTGTAATCTTCGATGAAACTAGTTGCTCTGTGTTTTTTTATTTAATGTATGGATAGATGGATGGACTGATTGACTGATTTTGGAGATCTGACAAAAAAGGTCACTTTCAAACAATCTCAAGATTCGCCTTTGGCATTTTTAAGAGTACCATAGACACCGAACATTCTAGAGAGTAGTCAAAGAAAGAAAAAAACCCACATGCAGAGCAAAGAGAGAAAGATAGAGAAAGGGGGCTTGTGTTTTTTCCGAAGTGCGTGGGCGACTGGGAGCTGCCTGTGGTGATAAATGTCGGCGCTGTCTCTCAAATATTATACTGCATATGTGCACCTGCTCACACACCGACTCAACAATGCGAAGACAACGTATAGACTGTCATTTCTCCAGCTTTGAATGTTCAATTAGCTGCATTAGTTATGTATATCCGAGTCATGATGTGGTAAAGGACATAAATAAACGACATCTCACTGACAATAATATCGGTTCGTGCAAAAGTACAGAAGAATGTAGTTATATTTATGCTCTACAAAACTATAGAACGCATTAATATCACCCTGTAGTAGCTAATTAATTCGACTCCAAATTTGTTGATGACATTTTCTTCACCCTCGGTGTTGCTGTCGTTGGCTTAATCGCACGGCGATCAATGCACGTGCAAAGCAATTACAGCAATTACGCACCAATTTCCATTTCGAACATATTCCGCGCGGTTATCATTTACCTAGCTGACAGCAGTACCGTAAACAGCCGCTTCGACGCTGAAAATATCAGATGCGCCCGAAGAGGATCTCAAGTTCCGCCGAAGCGTCTGTGAAAGCAGACTTTGTCTCTTCATGACGTAATTTGAAGAAACTAAAGGACGCGAACGAGGTTTGAAGGTGTCCACTTTGGAAGTTTGCGCTCTGCCTCTGTGTGAACGTCAGTATGTGTATCTGGTGGTGCAATCGAAGGCAGCGCAACTTCAAGGAGCAGGAGGGGCTCTTCTATTATTTGATCCCGCTAATTGCCAATGTAAGTGAACTTTAAGCACCGGACACTAGCCGAGGAGGTCTTGTCGTTCCCGTTGGACTATAACCAAGGCTGCTCGCCACTGTTTTAACTGAGCCTGGAAGAAAAGGCTGCAGCTGTGTCACTTTTTTTTCCTTCTTAGAAGAGTCTCCGTGCGGTGTGCCACATTCAACAAGGAGACAGTCTCACCTAAAACATGACCACCAAATTGTTCCTCTACTTCTTACTTCTGTCAGTGTTTCGTGCATGGTAAGTGACGTTGTAATCTTTTGTGTGTGTGCCGACACAAGTAATTCATCATAATTGTGTTTATGCGTTGGAGATTTCTAATGTATAGTTGGAAATCGTCAATCAGACGATGAAGATGTGATTCTGAGTGCTTAACTTTAATAATAAAATCTTTTTATATTTCTTATTTATGAAGTCCACAATACTTTGGCTATCTTTATTTTATAGCGCTTTTGTCAGATTTAACTCTAACGTTAGTCTCTATATGTCATATGTGGGTGAGAATCTGGATTTCCCAATGCTATTTACGCTTTTGAATTCATCTTAACTAATGTCGTATGCTATTTTTCCGTGTTGATAGCGCATTTTTGCGTCGTTGCTGTAGCTGTCAAGTCAAAAGGTGCTGAACCAAGGCCAGTATGTCCAAAAGTTTACGTTCCTAAAATAGAAACTCGAGCTAAAATGCTAGCAAAACCGAAAACTTGCTATTTTGTTCCTAATACGAATGAATATAATTAATAGGATTCTTCACTGGCACGTGACATATCATTTATGAATGCAATATGTATCTCCTGTATGTATCAAGGCTACTGAGACAGATCTGAACCTGTTGGAGAGAGTCACCCATTTAGCACACTGTCACTCAAACATCCCTTGTTAGCATTTCACATTAATGATAAACCCTAAAGAAAAAAAAATCATGATTACATAGTCGATTAATTATTATGCACGTTATTACCACTGGTACGTTTTAAATAGGCTATGCCTGATTCTTTATGACCATATTCTGGATACCAAAACCATACCAGTTATCCTAACCTTAACTAACAACAAAGGTAACTTGTTTTCAATTACCCAATAAGAAATTATTAGGAGTTTAAATCTGGTATTTATTATTGAGTATGTGTCCCATAATTTAAAGTGTTACAATGTGTATTTATGGTTTATTTGTATTGTACCTGTTGTTTTCATATTTAATATCTAATATTCAGAGCTGAATTTGACATTTTTTCTACATATTGTTTTTAATCTCTCATGACAGTGCTAATTAAGCACCTAATGAGCATTATTCATATATTTACTAATAATTGTTAAGAAATATATGTGTCTGTTTCTGTGTGTTTAGTTAGTTTAACTGTTGCAAGGTTGTATTTTTTGTTTAAAAAATAATAATGAAGAATATGTTGGCTTTCTGTTGCAGTTTGTTACTCATGCTTGTCAAAATAGGCTCAAAGCAAGTTATACCTCATCATTTGCCATGCCAATTTAGCTATTTGATGTTAAATGCACTTGGGTTTTTATTCTTGGATTTAGTCTACAATGGTCTGCATAATGTGAGAAACCGTGGAAATAAAATGTGAAATATCAGTTTTAAGTTGCATGCAATGGCCTTGGATTATTAGAGCTGTAATTAAATTCTAAATGTTTGTAGATAAAACTTGAAGCTTTTGGGAAAAATGACATAGAGAATAAGTACACACTGTACTGTAGATATGACTACAGTTCTTTGAGGAAATCCAGTACCATTTAAAAAAAAACACTGATCAAACCAGTCTTGCATTCTCTCAAAAATTAGCATTTTACCTCTGTAAATGGTGACAAATGAGCTCATTTCACACTGCTTTGACTGTTCCATTCTGGCAGTTATTTTTAGTTCAATATATTGAAACACAGACTATTACCTCAGCGGTGACCAGTTCTACATTTTCTTTTATTCTTTTTAGTTCTCCAACATTTGCTTCTGAGGATGACGAGTATGACGACGTTACTGTGAATCAAATGTTGGCCCCCAAAACCCACGAGACAGATGCAACGCAAATACTAAACAACTTATTAAAGGAGTATGACAAAAAACTGCGCCCGGATATTGGAGGTGAGTGCTTTTCTAATACAGTAAATGTGAGCGTTGAGAAGTTGATGAGCTGTCCTTGGTGCTGAAATCCTTCATTCTGATTTGCTCAGCTAAGAGCTCTGTTTACAGGCCTGACATGCAAACAAATGTAATATTTAAACTAAATTTACTTTAAAGTCCAACAGTTTTGTTTACCCCATCGTTTCATGCTTATGTAAACTGGTAAAGTGCATTAGCGCCTTACTGTGGAGTAGAGATTACACCTGCAGAGTGATATAGTCTTCTTTATAGGGTACTAGATGGAATAAAATGTCAGATGTATTCACAGTTTGAGAGACATTGAGAGTGAGCAACAGCTACACTGCTGGTTTATGGTTTTGCATTAAGTAATTGAATTCCAGCAGCAGTGGAATATTTTTCTGTGATTTTCTACTTATTTATACACGTGTGACGGAGGCCAGCTAGCAAAGTGCTACGCAGGTAAACCTTACCCCTCTGACCTCTAGAGGTGCTCTAGCGACAGACACTAGAGGCCATGGTCTTTAGCCTCCTTGTTACAGCAACCAACTTCCATGAAAAGAATCGCCGGTTTGATCCCAGCTCAGAAAGGGATGTGTGCAATAGGACTGGTGGGTTACACTTGGGGGCTCGTCCGGGATGGGAGTGAGGTTTAGGGGAGTGAGTGTAATGGAGGCCAGCTAGAGAAGTGCTATGCAGGTAAACCTCACTCCTCTGACCTCTAAAAGGCCATGGTCTTTAGCCTCCTTGTTAGAGCAACCGACTCCCATACAAAGAACCGCAGGTTCAATCCCAGCTCAGAATGCGATGGGTGTAGTATAACCGGTGGGTTACACATTTGTTTTTTATAACCTTGCACTTAATATTCTCAAGGACTTTATTGCAATCCACTTTTGCATGTAATCTCACATATTTACTTGTGTTCATGTGTTTCAAGAGTTATATTATCTTACAGAGTGCCTCTATAAGAGCCAAATTCACATATCTGTCAGGACATTTCAGGCAACATGTCACAATAACATGAAATTTTCATCTCTCTCAGACTAACAAACATATCTCATGGTTGAGATTGATGCTATTTTCTAGTAAGTGCAACTAAATAGAGTGCCATGAGAGGAAATCACAATCTGCAATTCAAGCAGACTCATTCTGTATTTGATCTGAGATGTCACCGCAGAACATCACAACCACTCTTGACGTATCTGTCAGGTCTGTTATTGGCTTCGTGGCATCGTTATGATATAAGGCTTCTTATTGGGTTGGAAGCATTTTCGAATGCCTATCCTGCAAAATATCTCACTGCTTCTACTTGTTTCAATGAAAAGAACAACCTCCGTCTTTGATCGATGACAGTCTCCAAATGATTTTTTTTTTAAATCACGTCTGATTTCAAAGAGGAAGACTGTGTTTATGTGCTCTCTTACACTCACGACACTCCTAAATCAGCCCACACAAATCAAGCATGTTGCCTCAAAGCCACCTTGCCGTGAAATAGCTTTTGTTTTCCCCCCTTTGTCTGTCTGGAAAGAGCTGCACTGGTATATAATAATCAAGGATGCCACTGAATGGCTGTGTATGAAGACAGCTACACGAGACGCTGTTGAGGAAGTAGAGCGACTCCAAATGAAGTCGTCAGAAAGTGAGGAACGTATCTGTCAATTCGAGGGCAGAATGGGTGAATGAAAGAGGCTTTAATACACTTGCGACAACTGGACCTTGTCTGAAGTCATGCACACTCTCTCTCTATTGCTTCAATTGCTGGAATGTAATTTCTTGTTTGTTATTTTTTTCATTCAGAATTTGTGTCCAGAAAAAGCTCTTGAATAAGATTTTCACATGCAGGTTGTTATGACGTCCAAGAATAGAGTGCAAATAATAGAATCCTCTTTTAGTCGGGATTATTCATCTGCTAGCATAAAGAGCTAGAACCGTATGCAGCTTTGTCCAGCTTCAGGACGAGTTGTGTATATTGATCAGCAGGTCTGGTTGCATTAACAAATAGTACAAAACAATTATTCATCATGATGGGATATAAACAAACTCATTCAGAAGAGGTTGAGTAATTGATTGTCACAATAACTAGGGTTGTGTACCAATGTCAATATGACATACATAATCAGAATATATTTAACTGAACACTTAAATAGCTTCACTGGTAGTACACAATTCTTTACATGATGAAATTCATTGGCTACATTTTAAATAAAGGCACAGCATGTAATGTTTTCCTGCTAGATGGTGCTATTCACAACTATTCATGTCACTAGTTAACATAGCTTATTTTCCTGGCTTTGAATGTTCTTTGAAACATTTAGGATAACATAAGTACATACTGTAAGTCAGCAAAATATATGAACAGTTGTAGTGGTTTTTGGATATTCTACTGAAAACATATTGACATACGTCATACATACTGACATTAAATCGTTAACTCATATCAGAAGTAATATAACTGTAATTTGTAATGATTGTTAAACTTACTGTAGCACTCATGCGCTAATGGATAAGATGTATCAGCAGCTCGCACATGTGCTTTGAGTCGTTTTTGCACTACTTGATTGGTCCATAAGATGAATGCATCGAACTGGGCCATTGTTTATGATAAAGAGATGGATTACCTGATTCGAATGTTATCATTTGATTAAATGGGCATTACCAGTGGCTATCAGCTGATAGATACGGGTTTACTGGTAGGCTCAGAAGGCTGTTATCATTCAGCCACATCAGCTATACTAATAGAGAAGACTCCAGATCTGTTTTTACATTAATGTGTCAGTTGAGTTTAGGGTTTGAGTAGGGGTAGACGTTAATAAAATAAAACTAGTGGGAAGTTTAATAAATAATATAAATAATTATCATGGTTAATCAGCTATACTAATAGAGAAGACTCCAGATGCAGATCTGTATTTTCATTACTGTGATGGTTGGGTTTAGGTTTGGCGTACATAGATGTTAATAAAATACAACTAATGGGGAATTTAATAAATAATATAAGTAATTCCTGTTAACTTCTGGCCACAGCCGTATGTGATCTATAGCTGATTAACCATGTGGATGGATGATAACAGCCTTCTGAGCCTACCAGTAGGCGCAGAAGGCTCCTTTACTGGCCCATATCTATCAGCTAACCACATATAGCGGCCCTTCAATTGAGTGATAACATTCGAATCAGCTAGATGGATACACAACAACATTACTGAAGACAGCAATAACCACAGACACAAGTGCACGTGTGAATGGAGTAATGAAGTAAAAATACCACACGACACCCGACCCTACTGATAACCAACATAGGCTCATTGTTAAATGTACCCCTGTATACATTTCAGGAGATTGCGAATTATGTAGCCAGAAGAACGCATGACTGTGTTTTGTCTTTAAAACAAACGATATGGGACGCTGTTCTTTCCGCTATTTCCAGCTGACCGCTTACCTCAGTATAGGCCGCTTTTCCACTGTTACCGGTTTGTCAAGTAGCTTGAGACAGTCAGTCGACAGCGGCCTCTGGTGGATTTACACAAGAACAGCAGGCGCGAATAGCACTTGCGAGAGCAATTTAAGATCTCAAAAAGCATACACAACGGCCTCTGGGGCATTCCCGAAAAAAAGTTTTTTATATGTTGTGCTATCATTATAAATGAATTGTTTTCAATAGAGAATATCAGAATATTTGATGTCCAGGCTGAGAGGACAATAGCATTAGTGCTACCTCAAGAGGGTTGAGAAACTGGGACAAAAACACACTCAAGAACAAAATGTTTAATGTCACAACTGTTGCCATTAATTTGCATTAGTTTATATTCATCTGGTTACCTTTATGCATTCATTAGAACGTGAAGTTGCATATTTAAAGCAAGCGACATGCAGCTGCCAGAAACAGGTTTTATATTAGCTCTTTTTTATTGCCAATTTATTACATGGAGTTGCAAGATTCTTGAGAATTTGAGCATCAGGGTTCCATCCCCATAACATGACAACTGCTCCCTCTGGGCCAGAATCAGTTATTGATGAAACTACTTATCAAAGGCTTAATTGACACAATGGAATTGTTTTCATCTAGGAATATGACTGTGTGGGTGTTTGAACTGAGATTCAATCATATAACGATTAATCGTGCAGCTCTAGTTGTACATCGTTTGTCATTTTGATGAGAAAACTCTGAATCATAGAAATCATAGAAAAGATTTTCTAAACAGAAGCAAATACAGTACAGTACATACAACATACATACAATATTGATCAAACTTCAGTGCTCTAACCTTTGGGTAGATGTTTTAAAATGGCAATGTTAGTGTCTGGCCATCTTTAGGCTTGTTTGGATATCTGTGAAATTGACACCATTTGGACTTTATGATAACAGTTGTAACTAAAGTATAATAAATGTAGAATTATTGTTAATTGTTACTTTCATAATTTAGAACATAGGATTCATTTGTTATCATTCATGAAATATAAAGCAACACGAATGGTCAAGGTATGGTTAATATATTAATATTGGAAAATAATATTTATATATTTGTTTAATTTAAAATGACTTTATATTTTTGTAAATAAGTTCAGTGCTATTAAAATTTTAGTGTTACATATTGAGTAGGGGTGTGACATGAAGCTTACTCCACGAGACGTGACACGAGATTGGGTTTACAAGAACAAGATGAGACAAGATTTTTATACTAATTTTTTGACTCCTCAATGATTAAATATATAAATGTAAAACATTCCTTTCTTTTCTTTTCTTTTTACTTTTTTTTAAATCTCAAAATGCAAAACTATTTAGGTGCTTTTTTAAAATCAACTTGTAATGAATGGTATTTTACTTCTATTTTAAGGAATTTTATACTGTAAAGGGCATGCAAACGCTGCAATTTTTTTTGCTAATATATGAATGGAAAATAGATTTTTATTTAACTGAAAAAAATCTCAAAATGATCTACAAAACATTTTAGGTGCTTTTTTAAATAAACTTGTAATAAATGTTATTTACGTCTATTTGAATGAATTATGGCATAAAGGACATGCAAACACTGCTAAATATTTTGCTATAAACTGACTGGACAAACTCTGAGCTACTGGATGCGAGTATGGACTGATAGGAGAGAGCATGCCGAATGAAAAGAAAACTTTCTATTTTTTCCGGACGTATATGATGGCATAAATGATGTTGTCAGGTGTGTGCAAAGCACTTGATATGCGGCTCAAATTCAATCCTGCCTCCAATCTTCAGTGTTAAATTCACCCTCATGCTCCATCATAACATCAAAACTCACAGGACAACTTTTCACCTTGACATGAAATCTCATAGCCCGAGATCTCGTCACACCCCTGATATTGACTGTATCTTTCTCTTTGTTTTTTATTCAGTACCCATTTTAAACAATAATAGTTGATTTATCTGTCATCAAACAGTTCAATCCAATCTAGTTTCCGCTATTGGTAAACATCCATTATTGGTGAATTTGTACTCATCAGGACTGGTGAAAAGACATTCTAGTTAGACACATTAAGCTTTGAAATTAACATAAAAATATTTTCTCTGTAGAATCATTCTTTTATTTGTGGAAAAATACCATGATTGTTCAATCAACCCGCCTGAATGAGATTTGATACATACTGCTTTTATTGCACAAACAAACGGAACTCATATTCAGCTGAAGAGCTTTTTCCTCTTTATAAAACAGCAAAATATACAGATGAAACCCATTCCTTCAGTTGCATTTGTCAAAAGTGCCGCAGCTCAGTATTGTGAAAAGCGCTAACAATGAAAGATTACAGAACAAAGGCTAAAATCTGAGCTCTGCTTGTACATTACAGGCTCTTTACTGTTTATCAGCATATTTTCTGAAATCCCATTTCACTGAAACAGGTGTACTGCGTATTCTTCACATAATATTGCATATATTTCTAGGTTACACCGCTTATATTTACATTCATATGCCTGTTATTTCCTGATTCTACACTGTTTTGTCATCAAACAGACTTGGCTTGATATGATTATGGTGCAATTGGATTATGATTATTAGTTTATTAAACATGGCAGTGTTTTATAGAACTTCACTGGAAAAATGCTGGGTTCCACACAATTCCTTCATGTTGTCCCCACACAAATCGATTAAGTTAACTTAATTGTTTTTGCAAATTTAAATAGATTGAACATAAAACAATTAAGATGTTTGACTCATTTTAAATACGTAGTCTGAACAAGCAGCAAAAGTCATTTTTTAAATAGAAGCTACTCCATCTGTAGAAGTGAATTTGCTGGAAAGCTTCGCCTTCGATGTAAAGAACCTGTTGCTTTGAGCTTGTTTTTATCAGCTTTGTTTTCTCATTTGGGTCCATCTTGCTAGTGAATTGACCAGTGGTTCACTGACTTCTATTTATTAGCGTCAGATGGCACTCTACTCTCTTTAGCATGCATTTGTTGTCTTTGCCTCTTTTGTTGGCCAATGTTCAAGGTGCCATCTGTGCTAAGCTCAATCAGCTAGTTACAAGGTTGTCTTTTAAAAGGGTCGCATGGCTACTGCTCTTAGTGTACTGTGTTCTAAAAGCATGAAAACGACTGGTGCATTAAAGCTAATATCCCGGCGCAATTAGAGAGAGGGGCAGATGCTTTTTTCAACCAGAAATTCAGCTGTAATAGACTGTAAAACACGTTGACGTGTTTTCAGAAAATATGCATACAGATTAAACTATGTGTTGCCTACAGGCTAATTAGATAGTTTATTTATTTATTTATTTATTTACATAAAGGGTAGCACCTCATTATTGTCATCATAAAGAGATATGGTCTCAATGAGAGGGTTTTAATAGGTGATATGATACTATTAGGGAAATAGTTAATGATTTTTTCCTAAATTATTCATTCATTCATTTTCTTTTTGGCTTAGTCCCTTTATTAATCCGGGGTCGCCACAGCGGAATGAACCGCCAACTTATCCGGCATTTGTTTTACGCAGCGGATGCCCTTCCAGCCACAACCCATCTCTGGGAAACACATCCACACATTCTCATTCACACACATACACTATGGACAATTTAGCTTACCCAATTCACCTGTACCGCATGTCTTTGGACTCTGGGGGAAACCCACGCACCCGGAGGAAACCCACGCAACCACGGGGAGAACATGCAAACTCCACACAGAAATGCCAACCTTCTTGCTGTGAGGCGAACGTGCTACCCACTAGGCCACCGTGGCGCTCCTAAATTATTGTTAATATTATTATTCATTCATTCATTCATTTTCCATCAGCTTAATCCCTTATTTATTAGAGGTCACCACAGTGGAATAAACCGCCAACTATTCTGGCATTCTTACGCAGCGGATGCCCTTCAAGTTGCAACCCAACACTGGGAAACACCCATACACTCCCACATTCACACACATACTCATACACTACTGCCAATTTTGTTTTCCCAATTCACTTATAGCGCATGTCTTTGGACTGTGGGGGAAACCCAACCAGCCGGAGGAAACCCACACAACCACGGAGATAACTTTTTGTATAGATGTACAATGAGGCTTAAACAACAGCAGGGTCACAGGTTCAATTTCCTAGGAACGTTATAAATTGATCAAACCTAGTGTTACACACAAAAACGAGAATCATATACAAATATACAGTACAGTATAACAACAATAGCATAATAGATTTACAAGTAAGAGCATAGTAATTTGGGTTGGAAACCAAGAGGCTGATAAAAATGATGCATACATTTTGATTCCATCTTGTAATGATTTGTATCAGCTCGCGAATGTTATTTTATTTTTCAAAATCTCAGCATTATATAATAACTATGAGAAGTTGAAATAAAAAAAGACAAAAGTCGACTGTAAGAGAAGATTTAAAAGCACAAACCTTAAGCGTAGCAACAGAGAAAAACACAGATACAACCTAAAAATCCATGAAAACTGAATTTGACAAGTTTGGTTATTTTAAATGTAGTGCTGTACATCTAATACATAGATCTCAAACTCAATCCCTAAAGGGCTCCAACCCTAATCAAACACAGCTGATTCAACTAATCAAGGTGTTCAAGACTACTACCCACTATGAGATTGGCTGTGTTTGATTAGGGTTGGAGCAAAAATGTGCTGAGCTTCAGCCCTCCTGGAATTGAGTTTGAGACCTATGATCTAATCAAATAATCATATGGACTAGTATCTTGTTATAACAAAGTATAAGAGATTATTTAAAGGGATAGTTCACCAAAAAAAATAAATAAATATATATATATATATATATATATATATATGTGTGTGTGTGTGTGTGTGTGTGTGTGTGTGTGTGTGTGTGTGTGTGTGTGTGTGTGTGTGTGTGTGTACCTTCTATTTACTTACCATCAAATGGTTATAAACCTTAACGAATTTCATTCTTCTGTTGAATAAAAAGAAGAGATTTTGGAGAAACCTGAAAACCTTTTACCTGTTATTGACATTTATAGTAGGAAAAACAAATATTATGAAAGTCAATGGTTACAGGTTTCCAGCTTTCTTCAAAATTATTCATTCATTAATTTTCTTGTTAGTTCAGTCCCTTTATTAATCTGGGATCACCACAATGGAATGAACCACCAACTTATGTTTTTTACGCAGCGGATGCCCTTCCCATCACTGGAAAACATCCATACAAACTCATTCACACACATACACTTAGGCCAATTTAGCTCATCCAATTCAGCTATAATGATTGTCTTTGAACTTGTGGGGGAAGTTTCTTCAAAACATATTCCTGAATATATTATCTAGAAGAAAGAAACTCTAACAGGGTTAGAACAAGTGAAGGCCAGTAAATGATAGCAGAATTGTAATTTTTTGGGTGAACTGTATCTTTAAATATGAGTCTGTATGTTTTTGTCACGATCACCAGCGATCTCTGCTCTGTCAGAGATCGCTGGTTCACACTTCCGGGAACTACAGATCGGCCATGTTTGGACTACATCTCCAGTCATGCAGCACACACACACACTTCTGCTCCATATCACAACTGATTGCACACACACCAGCGGAGGACCTTAACAACTGATTACACACACTACAAAAGCAGCACACGCACTCACTATCGTTGCAGCGACATTGTCTACTGTTATGTTACCTGTTAAGTTATTTGTTTTGTGACGTTTCAACGTGTTTTCTTTGTCCCAGTTTCTTCCGTGTTTTTGATCTGTCCCCGTGAGTTTTCCATACTGTTTTATTAAATAATCTACACTTGGATCCTCGTCCCGTTGTCTTCGTCACACCTCCACTGAACGTAACAGTTTTATGTCAATGTGAATTGGTACAACCTTGTCTTCCATCCTCTTACCTTTTGGTGTCCTTGCAGTGGACCATAACTCTTTTGTTTATTTTTTTGGTTTTATTTTTATAATATCATGAATGAGTTTGAAGTTGAGAATGGATTTTATGAGGTAAATGTAACATGTATATGTACCATGCAACAATTTTACATGTTTTCCTGATGTCGTTCTATTTGTCGTTCGCATTTATTTGAGATGCAACTCAATTGAGGAAGTTGTGATGTTTCTTTTATCATACCTTCCAATGCTTGCTCAATCTTGCTATTACTATAAATAACTTTCACTATCTTCTCTGGCTGTTTATCACTGACATCTAGAACTGGCCTTATGCCGAATGGTACAGGTCCATCCACTAACTGCAAATGAGTTTAGAAGGACACTTTGGTGGTAATTTTGTTCTTAAAATTATGCCATAACATGATTGTCTGCAATTGATTAGCTTTTTTAGTGTCGCAGAAGATTGCTACTAGTGTTCTGCAATTAAGAATTTTTGAATTATGGTACAAAATAATGTTGATTTGTTATAGTAAAGATGTTTTTGGTACTAAATGTTTTGTGTCTTAGGGCTGTGTTGTTAATTGTGGAAGACGACCACATGTTTAATGGCTGTTGTCAGCTTGAATGACATTTGTTTTATAATAATGAATTTGCTTGACTGTAAGAACAGCTGAATATATTTCAATGTTTATCTGCAATACATTCACCCATCTTTCATATTAAAATGGGACAAAGGAGCTATGTTTTACTTGAAGGGGGTGTTCATAAAACTGTCATGACACCTTTGTAATCATTACATGACACATGCCAGGAATATGAAGGACATTTTGTGCATTCAACTGCACAGCTTCCATCAAGTGTCATTAGCTCAGAAATGTCATTTTAAATGCAAAGATGACATTGTTTGAGATGTTTTTGTCATGACAACTTGACATTACCAAGACAACATAACTTGTAATTAATCATAAACATTATTGTCACAATAACAGTGTCAGGAATTGTGTTCTGCTCACTTATTTTCAGTGGAACAAAACAGATTTGTCATAAAAATGTCTCATTAAAAGTGTCAAATAAAGTTATGACAGTATCATTGATATCTTATGATATTTAATGGCATTTTTAATGAAAACATCAATTTGTACCACTGTAGCTGAGGTCAAGAAAAGTATTAACACTTATTAATAACACCGTTAATAACATAATAACACAATTATAATGGCAAGTTGTGCTGTGTTGTCAAGTTATGTATTGTCAAGTTGTCACGACAAAGACATTTTAATAAGTCAAACTGGCATTTAAAATGACATAACTGAGCAATTTAACGACTGGTGGCAGGTGTGCGTTGGCTCGAGGCCAAAGACCTAGTGCCTTAGTGTCCCACCAGTGATGATATGCAGCCATATCGCACTGCTACGAGTGTGATATTGGGTTTATACAACAGTTCAATGGCATAATTGTGTAAACAAAACAGAAAATCAAACAGAGTTTCTCAAAAATCCTTTTGTGTGAAGAACTACTTTCTTATGCCATTACTTCACATCTGCAGCTGACGTCAGAGAGGCAGAAACTGTTGCTTTAAAACACATAGCTTGATTCTCAAGCATGATTCTCAATGTCTAAAGTGATGACAAAACAGGTGATTTTGCTCACATTGTATGATTATAAAGCCGAACAGCATGAAATGTCATGTGCAATCTGGAGATCACAAAAATTAACCTCGAAAAAGCAAAGACTAGCAGATTCCTATGGAATGAATACAGCAAAAGAGAGAGATCGACTTAGAATGTCACTGGTTTAATAATGATTTGATCAGCTGTAGATTGAAATACAAAAAGAAAGCGCTTAGTTTATTATAATAAATATTATTATTATGTGGTCTCTGTCATCATCTTGTGGTGCAACTGTCTTTGCTCTCCTCACTATGACACGCTGATAGCCGCCGACTCTGAAATTATAAATATTTAAAATAGACACTATCAGTATAAATAAACTGCATAGTTGCCATCTAAACAACTACATTCTACCCAAACAAGCCTAAAAGTACATTATGTTGTCCAACATCTGCAGTATTTGTCAAACTGTGGTGAGTCTACTGATCTGCTGCCACTCTATGTGGGCGGAGTAATACACAAGAGTGAAGAGGCTGTACGAGTGCTGTTATTGCAGAATATCACGTGGCTATCAGCCAATCAGAATCGAGAACCAGACAGAACTGTTGTGTAAGCATGCATAAAATCTCATTCTTATTCATGACATGTCATGATTCTAAAGGCTTGTGAACTCCTTGTTTTAAGTAAAATTGTACTAAACAGTAAACTAAATCAAATCTAAGCATATACAGAAATAGGAATTTAAAATTGATGTTTAATTGAATCACGACTTTGAATCAAATTATGTGGTACCAAAAGACTCCAACCCCTGTGGAACATGTCAGTAAATAGTGTCAGTTTGTTCCATTTTTTGGAGCTCCTCCTTTAAATAAGATGTCTATGAATCTCCAGGGGTGTTTATGTACGTGAGGTGTTTACATTTGTGTGTGGGTGCGCAGTTTTCATCATTGACACCACAACTATCACAGCAGTAGCAGTGTCACAGTGGCCCGATTGTGTCAGCTCTCTTTTGGGCTGAGCTGTAGGGGGAAACCCTTCAAAAGTGGGTCATCCTCCCTCTTCTCTTGCCTTTCATGTGCGTTGAGCCTCGCGCAACCGGGCAACACATCATTACCAGGCTAAAGTAGAGACTGGAGAAGTCGGATCAACGACATTAAACGCATGTGACACGCAAGTGCATTGGAATTCAGGAAAGCCAATCCCGGGCCGTCCATGTGAGTTTCCTTCATAGGGCGTATACACAGCAAGTGGCAGACGCGCTAGAACAATCTGCTGCATAAATAGAGGGGGAAAAGCATGGTGTGACTCTGGATAAGCCCTGTGTCCAGCCCCCTGGAGGAACTCTCATTATAAAGTGCTAGTTTGTGTTAGTCAGATTCATCCATGCAGCGGAGAGACGGAGAGAGCTGGTCTGGTCATTACTATGTTGTGATTTTTATCGTGGCTGAGAGACAGTGTGAGGTGAGAAAGAAGTAATGGCCCAGAAACAAAGAGGCAGGATGTGGGAGGATGAGGAAGAGAGATGGAGAGAGAGAGAGAGGTACTGTACACAAGGCCTTAGGCAAAAAGGGCGCCAGCGCTGGAGAATTTGTGCGAGTGTTTATGTAAAGAATTTGTGTGTGTTTATGTAGAGTTAAAGTGTAGAAAGCAGACTGATGTCTTAACCCTTGTTGCCATCAGCAAAAGCAACTTGTGTTTCATCATCAGCCACTAAGAATGTGTGTCAGAATGAGTACAAAAGGACACACACAAAAAAGAGCTTATACTTGATTCCTTGCTTTTCAAAATGTCAGCTATATATATTAACTGTAGGATGTCGAAATAAAAACAACATAGGCTCATTCTGAAAATGTACCCCAGTATACAGATTGTACATTATGTAGCCAGAGCTATGCATGGCTGCGTTTCATCTTTAAAACAAATGCTACAGGGCAGTATGGTGATATATAATGAGTTGAGGTTAAATAAATAAATAAATCATTCATTCATTTTCTTTTCGGCTTAGTCCCTTTATTAATCTGGGGTTGCCACAGCGGAATGAACCCCCAACTTATCCAGCATATGTTTTACAGCGGATGCCCTGCCAGCTGCAACCCATCTCTGGAAAACATCCATTCACACTCATTTACTACGGACAATTTAGCCTACCCAATTTACCTGTACCACATGGTTTTGGACTTGTGGGGGAAACCGGAGCACCCGGAGGAAACCCACGTGACCATGGGGAGAACATGCAAACTCCACACAGAAATACCAACTGACCCAGCTGAGGCTCGAACCAGCGACCTTCTTGCTGTGAGGCAAATGTACTACCCACTACGCCACCGTGATGCCTAAATAAATAAATAAATGTCATGACAAAGACAAACACATGTTGTGATATATTTGTTTATTTCAAGTTTTCATAGCAAACAATGTCGTATTTGGATTTAAAGTGCTAGAATGATGAACACTTAATTGCAGTTATTATGAGCACACATAACATCTCATTCACATTCATAACTCATGTCTCATTTTATGATTATAAAGGTTTTATGTCTTTGAAACACACCTTGAAGTAAAGTGTTAACAAAAAGTGTTACAATATACAAACTCACATATAAGTTTTTGTTGTATTTTTATCTATATCTCACTTTATTTATGGTACTATAGACTATTAAAAAAACAATGTTTCTTTCTTTCTTTCTTTCTTTCTTTCTTTCTTTCTTTTTTTCTTGATTAAATAAAATATAATATTTTCGATTCTAAAACATTATAAATATTATAAAAATGTATAATGATTATTGTTAAACTAATCAACATAATTATCTCCAGACCTCTTCTGATTCTCACCTCCATCCACTGTATATTCACCAGACTTGGCTTAATGTGCTGCCATTAACTTTGTTCAATCTTTTGACTCTGTTCCCTCTTTCCTTGTCTCTGTGTCTTCTGTTTATTTAATGAGCTGTGTTCCACCGAAATTCATTCATCTTCACACAATCTGCACATCCTGTTCTGGAAACACTAAATATCTATAACTATGATCAATTAGAAATCATCAAAACGCTTGTTTATTAGCACAAAAATATTTTTGAGAATTCTTACACAAGAGACAGAAGAGAGTCTGTAATTTGTGAGAGATTGATGCCACTTTCAAAAAAGGAGACCTTGCAAGGAAATTATTATGACATTTTCCATCTCACTTGAGGGCATCTTGGTCTTCAAGAGTAGAAAAGAAGCTTTCTTTTGGACCTTCCTGAACAATATCCGTAGTCTGATGTGCAGCTGCCGGCAAGGACAGATGCATAAGCAACCTTTCAATAATTCATTTTCTCATCATCAGGGTCTGATTTGCTTACTTCATGCTCAAAATGAACACGGCTGATGGAATTGAAATAGCTCATTAACAGTCTTTAGATATTTAAAGATAATGAAGGAGGCTTTCCGTCACAATAATGCAGGTTGTTTTAGATTTTAGATGTTGTAATAGTCAATCAGCCGGGTAGACCACAGTAGAGGTATAGTTCACTTAAAAATAAAAATGTCTGTTTATTCACCCTCATGTTGTTACAAATCTGCATGCCTTATATTATTCTTTTTTTGTTTGTTTATTCAAAAAGTGACTCAAGATTGTAATATATTAAAATGTAAAAATGTAAAAATACTTTTAATAGCAGCTTGCAACACAGGCTCGTTGTGAAAACATACCCCTGTATACATTTCTGGAGAGGGCGAATTATGTAGCCAGAGCTACGCATTAGGACTGCACGATTCTGGCTAAAATGAGAATCACAATATTTTTTGCTTCAAAAATCAAGATCAAGATTTCTCACTATTCTGTGTATGTAAAATAAATGTTGATATGAGTAGGCTGTTATTGTTGTTATTTCTCAAACAAATGGTACCACATCACTATATAGGCCTAGGTGTAGGTCTACTGTTGGTTAAAATGCTGCATTTTGTATAGACTTTGAATGGTGGACTTGAACAGACTTTAAATATGTCCTGGTTGTTAATTTACAGTAAAGTGATGACATCAGAATACAACTATTCATAATTCTAAAGTTGAATTATTATGTGTGAGGCAAATGCTTGTCATTGAGAACATTATTAGACCCTTTTTTTCAAATGAAATGTGTCTTTATCAGATACCCTCTTGCAGTATATTCATATTCAACAATATAGAGTAGTGTTGGAGAAAAAAGGAATATATTGTTTTTTTTGTATCTTTTTTGTTCATTACACAATTGTGTTGGTATTGCTTAAGGTCAAATATTAACTGAACATCTTCTGTTGAGTCTGATATGTTTGCATACTAATGATGCAATTTTGCAGAAGTAGATAAATGCTTGTCTAAAAGTAACTTGAGCTCTGCAGCAAAACTTCCTGTGAGCACAATATATTTGCAGTTGACAAAGGCTTAGGCCTTTAATGTTGTGCAGACAATTCGTACAAAAGAGGACGTATGGATGGGATTCGGCCAATGGAGGATGGGAGAATTGTTGACAAGTGACGAATTTCACTAAACTCCACCTGTTAATATCAGCTGCCTATACAAGTTGGAGTCAGAAAATGAACATTGTTGCGCACCTCCTGAATGTAACTTTTGCATTGCATTGAGGATAACAGAATTCTGTGAATTGAATTATTCTTTTGTATACAATAAATTGTTACGATGTTTGACATTGAAGAAAAACCTCTCCTGACTTTTTTTATTGAACACGCGTGGAATTGATTAAATATTCCAACAGTAGTTATACTTACCCAATAAACATTTATTTTCATGCTCAACACTTTGTATTAGCTATTAAAAAACAAAACAAATCAAATGCTTGTCATAATTAATCAAATTATGTAGCCAGAGTTACATATAGCTGTATGGGGCGGTATGACGCCGTTCGTTTTTAATAGAAGTTAATACTTTAATTAGCAATTTATGCATTAAATTGTTTATTTATTAAAGCAGCATAGGCTAATACTGAAAATGTAGCCCTACTGTTAATACATTTCTGGAGATTGTGAATTATGTAGCCAGAGGTACTACAGGGTGGTAGACCTTTTCACGCTTACCAGCTGACCGCTTACCTCCATATAGACGGCTCTTTTGCTGTTACCAGTTTGCACAGTAGCTCGCCATGTACGTCATTGAATTGAGACACAGCGAGGAGTTGCCCGTGACAATGGGATTTGAGTCTGGTAAAGAATGGCTACAGAAAGTAGATAAAACAAAAACAAAGGGCAAAAAATTAAATAAACAAATAAAAAAACAGGGGAAGAGTGTGGCAAGACCTGAAAACGTGGTGAAAATCAGGCGGCCGTGAGAGATTTTCTTTTTCTGGATTGCTTTTGAAAACACTGTTGGTTGGGTTTACGGAAGGGGGTGATTGGGTCAATCAGTGCTATTAAAAACACTTATCGTTTGGGTTTAGGGAAGGGCATGGGGGTAGGTGGATCAGTCGAAAGCAGCCTCTGGTAGATTTACTCGAGAACAGCAGGTGGAAATACAGCAGCCTCTGGTGGATTTGAAAAACTGCAAAAAGACGTTGCTTCAGGGACATGTTTTGTGATCTCCAGAAATGTGCATCTGGTACATATCTATAATGAGCCTGGGTTGGTAACTTTACCCAACACTGGTATATCTGTGTTTTGTTTTGGATTTGTTGGACAAATGAAAAGAAAATGCTTTTAATTTTATTTTGTTTTTTTGTTATTTCTCTTTCTTTTCCTAGCATTTAACGCTTAAAACAGTTAAGCTAAAACTCAAGAATTGTGTTGTTTTGGCTCATTTAAAATAAGTAGTTATAGAGCAAACAGCAAACGTCATTTTTAAAGTGTGAATCAGGTTCTTATTTTTGTGTCTATTCAGATGGAAAACTTACAAAAGCTAGCCTTGAAAGTCTTGAACTTCTCAAAGTAAGGAAACAAAAATAAAATAAACCAAATGTTTTTGCCCAGACAGTCCTCTGGCTGGGGGGTGTCAATCATTTTTCGTGCACAACTTATTGGTCATCATTGTGGTTTTTTTCAAAAAATTGTTTATTCAATGTTATCATTACCAGAGAAACAAGAAAACACATTTTGTGATATACTGAATATATTAAAGTATTATCTGTTACTGTGTCAGCCTAGTTATATTGGTGTCCGGGTAGTTTTACCTTACTTTTTTAAATTTATTTTATATATATATATATATATATATATATATATATATATATATATATATTATGTGCTTTCCAGTAGGAAGTATGATGACATCATTTGTATATAGTAAATGCTAATCAGTTTGTAAATGCACTTTTTAAAAATTTTGTGTTTCAATCTCTTCAGTGCAAAAGCTCTATGTCCAGTGGACATTGATCACTTGTCAAGCAACAAATTCCCCTCATTAACACTAATTCCTTTCAAGACCCTCCTGGTTAAGGCCTCACCAGTGGTGATTGTACTGGAATTGGCTGCTAGTCTTTATTAATCCCCATTAATAAAGGTCAGCGAGCCCAGCTGTCGGATTACTTCTCTGTTTTCCAGTCAGATCCCAGCCGTTTCCACAGGCCTGTTTCCTCCATGTCATGCAACCTGCCTCATACGTCTCTTTCCCTCTGAGCATCTCTGACATCTTCCAGGTCTCAGCTTGGAAATCTGCCCCTACTCATTGAATATTTCAAAGCCCCTTGACATTTCATCCTGTAATGAGCCTATACACGCGTCTGCGGATGGAGGGCTGGAGCTAAAGAGAGTCAGATTCAGCTTCATTAATCCAAACCCTTCTGGCTGGGAGTGAAAAAGCATCAGGCAGACATGCGTCTAGCTCATTCACCTGGACCAGACCCCATTTATTTAGTGTAGTGATGCTGAAATCCCTCATAATCCAGCGAGTGTGCAAGAAGTCTGACGCTGCTGATTAGGTAGAAAAGGTGAGTGTGAAGGAACGCTTAACACCTTTCTGCTAAGATGTAAGCTTTAAAGATCACTCTCCTACACAGGATCATGAGTACTTATTGTGAGCTAGCAAGGCTTCAGATACAGAGTGACGCGGAGAGAAGGTGCTGTGAAGTGCTAAATGTTTATTTCTTCAGCTTTGTTGAATCAGAAGAGGATATTGTATTTACAGCTATGGACAAAAATAGAATTTAGTTGCGTCCTGTACACTATGCACTCATAAACTATGCACTTATAGACTCAACCATGTAGTGTATGGGTTTAGTGTTACCCCAAATGGAACACTAACGTTTTTTTTTTTAACTAAACGCAAATTCAAACCATTCCCCATGTTAGCAGTTGCCAAAATATTCAAATAAATGTCCAAATAACAAAATAGTACCTATCACGAATACAACTGTATTCTCCAACATAGGCTCATTCTGAAAACGTACCCCTATATACATTTCTGGAGATCGCAAATTATGTAGCCAGAAGTACGTATAGCTGCATTTTGTTTTTAAAACGTACGCTACACGGTATGATGCCATTCCTTTTCGCGCATAATGACCGCTTACGGCTTTCCTGCTATTGCCAGTTTGTCCAGTTAGCTCACCATGTATGTTAGTGGACTTGGGATGCAGAGAGGAGTTGACCACGTTGACAGGGATTGAGTCTGGTGAAAAACAATTCCAGAAAGCGGGTAAGACAAAAACAGAATCCAAAAAATTAAATAAACAAGTATTAACAGGGTGAGAATGTGGTAAAATGTGGTAAAAATCAGGGCTTTTCTTTTTCTGGATTGCTTTTGAAAACTGTCAGTTGGGTTTAGGGAAGTGGGTGGGTTGGGTCAATCTGTGCCTTTAAAAACACTATTGGTTGGGTTTAGGGAAGGAGGGTCAGTTCCTCAGTTCATTCAGTCAGTGGCCTCTGTTGGATTTACGTGAGAACAACAGGTGCGAATGGCACTCGCATGAGAATTTTGAGATCTGAAAAAGCCAACACAGTGGCCTCTAGTGGATTTGCAAAAAACAAAAACTGCAAGAAAAACATAGCTCTTGGGATGTATATAGCAGTACGTTTTTAGAATAAGCCTGGGTTGGCATTCTCCATCAGAATGCGGCATAATCACTTACGTGGGAGAATGTTGATCTTTTAAAAATCCCTCTTGTATTGTAAAAAGTACTTGCTTTCTCTTTTTAATTGAAACAATTAAAACAATTTAATACAACCCAGGCTCATTCTGATTATGTACCCCTATATACATTTCTGGAGAGAGCAAAATACCAGGAGCTACGTTTTTTTGCAGTTTTTGTTTTCGCGAATCCACCAGAGGCCACTGTTTTTAAGATCTCAGATTTCTATCTCGAGTGCCATTTGCAGCTGCTGTTCTTGCGTAAATCTACCAGAGGCTGCTGTCGACTGACTGACTTACTGACTGACCAACCGACCAATCCCCCCACTCTCCCACTTCCTTAAACAAAAAGCAATCCAGAAAAAGAAAAGCCCTGTGACATGCATGTCGAGCTAGTTGACAAACTGGTAACAGTGGGAAAGCTGTCCATATAGAGGTAAGCGGTCAGCTGGTAAGCGTGAAAAGGATTACCGTCCTGTAGTACCTTTGGCTACATAATTCACGATCTCCAGAAATTTAATTAGGGCTGCATTTTCAGTATTAGCCTATGCTGATTTAATAAATAAGCAATTTAATGCATATATTGCAAAATAAAGTATTAACTTCTATTATTTTTAATCATATTGTACATAATAAAAATGAATCAAAATACAGAGGATTGGGCGTCATGGTGCCACAATGGGTAGCACGATCGCCTCACAGCAAGAAGGTCGCTGGTTTGACCCTCGGCTGGCTCAGTTGGCATTTCTGTGTGGAGTTTGCATGTTCTCCCCATGTTTACGTGGGTTTCCTCTGGGTGCTCCGGTTTCCCCCACAAGTCCAAAGACATGTGGTATAGGTGAACTGAGTAAGCTAAATTGTCCATAGTGTATGTGTGTGAATGAGTATATATGGATGTTTCCCAGTGATGGATTGCAGCTGGAATGGCATCCGCTGTGTAAAACATATGCTGGATAAGTTGGCGGTTCATTCCGCTGTGGCAACCCCAGATTAAAAAAGGGACTAAGCCGAAAAGAAAATGATGGAATGAATGAATGATTGAATGAATACAGAAGATGAAGTTTGGCATTTTATGCTATATTAAATGAAACATTTTGATCAGAAATCAGAAATGGTCTACTAACTATCTTACACTCGTCCTGTCAATATAGTGCAGCAATAAATATAAGTGTTTAAACATAATAATTTGAAGGACACATTCCTGGTATTCAGGTTTTAATACAGGGTATGTGCCCAGCATCACAATTCGTAGCTCTAAGCCTTTTGACTCTAAATCTCAATATATACAAAATAATATGCCTTATTACCGCATACTTCATGCTAGCAATCATACACAATCTCTGCCAAGCCTCCTAATTTCTCTCCATGGGAATAATGCAATAACTTGCCTTGACAAGGACACTATTAATTTGATCTGCACTAGTAAGGAAAAACTCTGCCTGTGGCCACAAGCTTTGTTTTGTGTGGCGTCTCTGTCAGCGTATGTCACACTAATTGACTAGGGTGTAATTCCAGCACTCTTCTCTGTCTGTCCCTGTCACTTTATGTCTCTCTCTCTCTTTCTTTCCTGTACAAATCCAGCATTCATGGAGAATTACTGAAAGCCTTCTGTTCTGTCTGACTATAGTCAAGGCTAAAGTGGCATGGAAGAGAATGAAATGATAAATGTTATGACGGAGGAAGAATTGAGAGAGCTGGACATAATTGTACTGGCTCTCATTCATGGAAGATGACACGTTTGTATGAGTGAATGCTTTACATTGGAGCTTAATTATTGTTTGTGGTTGGGTTGGATTTGTCTAAATTTGTTTGTTTAAATAATATACAGGAATACAGACAAAGAACGCCAATGAGAATTATGACATTCAGGCCCTTTGGAAGATTGTATACCTGTCAGTCAGTGTAGGCCAGTTATGGTTTTTAACATGTGTGTTATGTTTTATAACCTTTCTGTAGGGTGTGATTTGTCTTAATGCAAAATGAAATGTTCCTAAAACACATTTTAAAATGTTTGTTTTTATTTTTTATTCTTTCTGTGAACCTAAAAAAATGGATCACACTTTATTTTAAAGAACACTTCTTGCTATTAACAGCTCAATAAACTATTCAAATGCTGCTTATAAATAGTTATTAAGATAGTAGATGGGTTTAGGTGTTGGGTATGGTTAGGGATGTGCATGTAGAATAAGATCATACTATATATGTACTAATGAGCAATCTTAATAATTGGTATTTAGCATAATAATTTAGCATGATAAATGGTTCAAGCAGGTAATATGTCAGTAAGTATTATAAATTATTTTTATACAACAGTTCTGTTTGGCTCTCAATTCTGATTGGTTGATGCGATATTCTGCAATATCAGAACTCGTACAGCCTCCTCGCTCTTCTGTATTACTCTGTTCACGTAGAGTGACAGCAGATCAATAAACTCACTACAGTTTGACAAATATTGCAGCTGTTGGATAACATTTTGAAGCGTTTTTAGGTGAGAATGTAGTTGTTTAGATTGCATCTATGCAGTTTATTTATAAGGATAGTGCCTATTTTAGCTAAACATGTTATTATAAAACAGGTAAGTGACTTTCTACATCGATCTCTCTCTTTTGTATGTTGTAGTGCTGTATTTATACCATATAATTATATTATATATATATATAATTGTGTATTGAGTGTGAGATGGGACTCACATATCAGAAAATGTATGTATTTTGTGTTGGCCACTCTTTGTATAATCTTGAGTTACTTTTTGGTTGGCAATCTGTTTGTTTTCTAATGAGTCTCCTGTTTAGTTTAGTAGAAAGAAAGAAAGAAGAAATGCCCGCATGTGTTTAGCGTTTTTCCTTATCACAAACAAAACAGTAATCTGGTAGTGTTTGCGCTGCTTTGGCTTTTTCAGGGTTAATTATTGTGATCTCCCAGTTGCAACAAATACTGGGAAATATCTGTAGACTGATGGCATTTCATGCAGTTCAGCTTTATAATCATAAAATGTCAGCAAAATCACCTGTTTTGTCATCACTTTAGATATTACGCTAGAGAATCATTCAAATACTGCTCTAAAGTACCGTTTGTGTAGTAGCAATTGTTTCTGCTGTTCTGACGTCAGCTGCAGAAGTGAATGAATGGCGGAAGAAAGTAGTTCCTCGAGCAAAAGGGTTTTTATATTCTCTGTGTTTGATATTATTTTGTATATACACAATCAGTGTTGGGTGTTACGCGTTACTAAGTAACGCGTTACTGTAATTAAATTACTTTTCCACTGAAAAAGTAAAGTAACTAATTACTGTTCATTTTTAGGTATTTTAATTACAGTTACTTATAATGTACTTGTGTTACATTGTAAAATAATTAAACTCGCTGAATAATCTTACACAATTTTATTAATTTATGTTCTAAAGGTAAAAGTAAACTCTGGCGCTTTAAAATCATCATAGTGCAGATGCATGCGATAGCGCTGCGCGCTAGTTTGCTGCTTGTCATAAAGCAGAAGACGTCAGACTCACCTGAAGCGAGTGGCTGTTTTACGAAATGAAAATATTCCCAGACAAGAACATTATACAGTATTTTTCAGTATTAATCAATTTATTTTCCTCATTGCGCGCCTGTGTGCTGTAGGGCACGGCTTTTTCAAGGCTAACGCGCACCTTACATGGGCTATGAAGATTACTATGAGAAAGGCTGGGATACGCATGTAACAGAGGGAGTCGGCAAATTTAACATGACTGATGCTGCTCTGTTTAAGACACCATTTGCTCGATCGGATCACAGGTAAACAAGAGAGACACAATCCAGTTCAAAAACATGCCGTATAAATCTTAAGCCTTTTGTCCACTTCCGATCATACTGCACGGGCTTTCATTCTATAACCGTGAAAAATAATGCTTTTTTTGTAGAGATTGCATGATCCTGCCCATACCTGTCAACATTGGGATGTGAAAATAAGGGATTTTATTTTTAATGTATAGAATACATTAGCAAATAGTTTAGAAATAATATTTCTTTTATTATAAAGAAATAGAAAGGCGACCCTGGATTAATAAAGGGAATAAGCCGACAAGAAAATGAATGAATGAAAGAAAAGTTATCAAATTGTATTAATCTTTTCTTCACTGTATATCTTACACATTCTGAATAAAGAGCAGTGAATGAATCATTTATTTAGATTTTTTGTTTGATTACATTAAATAACAGAGGTGTCTCTGTTATAAATAACAGAAGTTTACATCTATAGTTATAATGACGGCATTCGATTGCTTTCCTAACGTTTTATGCTCATTTAAGACAAAATTAGTTAACCATCAAGATCGACATCTTTAGATGTTGATATTATTATTAATTATGTGTATGTGTCTGTTCAAACACGCACCCAAAACCCAGTATCCACTTTCGCTCTGCTTCTAATCGAGGGTACAGAATCCGTTTCCTCTAATGAAAAGGAAAGGGAATCCCGCCGTTTTTTATGTTTATTCTAAAGTGTTTAAATGCCTAAATAAAACGAAAGCTCAGAAAAGATTCACATTTAAGAAGAAGGGGCGGCACTGCTGGTTCAGCGGTATGGGTTGCGAATGGGGAGGATCGGCTCTTTAATGTTTTTTTACACCCGTCGGAGAACAACTAAAAATACGGGAAAATAGCTTTACGGGATAATAGGGGGATAGAACTGTAAAATTCGGGAGAATCCCGGGAATTACGGGAGGGTTGACAGATGTGATCCTGCCTGATCGATGGATATGCAGAATAATATTTAAGAAGGTTACATTGCATACTAAAAATTATTATACATGTAATTATTATAGATTTTTTAAATAGAATATAATAAAGATGATTCAGAAAACAAAAAGGCTAAACTATTTCATGTTTGACTGTTTTATCTAAGTATTTATTATTTACAGAGTTAAATATTTATTATTTGTCCACTCAAGGTTTATAGGGATTTCAAGAAGTATTTAGTTAAGTTACTTATTGAGTAATTAAGTTACTTTTCATACACAGTAATTAGAAAAGTATTTTAAATACAATATTGATTAAGTAATTAGTAATTAGTAATTAATTAGTTTTTTAAAGTAACTTACCCAACACTGTACACAATTATGCCATGTTGTATAAATGCAATATCACACTCACTATTATTATTATTATTATTATTATTATTATTATTATTATTATTATATTATTATTATTATTATTATTATTATTATTATTATTATTATTATTATTATTATTATTATTGATTAGGTTATTATACTGCTGTGATCCAGGAATTTGTGAATCTGCCTGCTCAAATTTGGGTTTAAAAATACTAATTCATGAAGACTATCTTGTTTTAGCTTGTTATTTTCCTCATAAATGATAACAATTTAGCTGTAAATTGAAAAAAAAAAAAAAAAAAGATTACATCACATTTTATTTTCTGTTGTGACAGTGTCTAAAAATGACAACACGCATACCAAACCCACCCTCCCCCCAACACACAAACACACACTCACAAATTAGCAAAATGTCATAAATGCACAAATACATCTGAGATACCTGTCGATGACACCGTACAATTGTTCAGTAATATGCTGTAATGTGTATACGTGATGCATGATCAAATGTGTGAGCGTACTTTTTTGACACATGAGCTAAAAGCTTTTTCTAATGAAGGATCACTAAATCACATAAAATACCAAATTATGCACCGAGGATTAAACTTGTGGTTAATGGACCTCAAGAAAAAGGTGTCTGTGTGACAGAAACATGAGCGTGTTTTATTAATGACATTTATTTGAGGCCAAGAATGTTTCATAAATGAGACAGGTTATGAAAGCAGAAGATAGGGGGGAAAGGGGGATAAGGAATGACAGGAGGAAGGGGAAGGAAACGATAGAGAGATCAGTTGGCTCCGGGTCACATCAGCCTTGTTTATCATCCCAGATGTCTGAGTGTTTGACATTGATCTGGTTCAACTTGACTGTGACATGAGCTCCTCCTCTGACTGGTCATTACCCTGCTCCAGATCAGCTGCTCTCGGCCCTCCAGGGGTGTTCTCACACACACATATGCACACACACACACACGAGCACATCATCTGATTAATATCGCTTCATTCTCCTTTCCTTTGCACCAGCACCTCTGTGACTGAGACTCAACTGGACAGATGTTGGGCAGTACTCTTGCTATGGATGTTATACATTTTTTCGCCTATGATCCTGATTTGAATTCGATTTAACATTCCACATACATAGTGAGTCAGAAGTGAGTATTTTAAAATGTAAAATGTATCTGTATATGTTATATGTGGTCAATCGTTCTATGTTTTTGAGGGAGCATTTATTTAAAGGTGCAGTAGGTGATCTGCCAGAATGCCAGCATTAGCTTAATAGCTTTGAAAATGTACATCCTTCCCCTGCCGTCCAAAGTAATGCCTCCTTAAAGGGTCATGAAACACCAAAACACATTTTATGAGCTGTTGACATTCATATGTGTCCCACGCTGCTGTAAACACTATTAGGACACATATATTTCGCTAAACTAAAGAGTGAAAATTGGTTGTTTTTGCGTTATTCTGAGCAAATTCGTTCTTCCGGTTTGAAACGAATTTTTGAAGCTGCGTCACACCAATGAGATCCATGCATGTATTCCAGCGTGGAGAGTTGACGTCTGTACCGGCTAGTGCATCGTGACGTCTCTGAGTGTGAGGCATTAAGTCATAAGAAAGACTTGGCTCAAACCAATCAGCGCGCTCTATTGTGTATGCGGTGCAACTTCATTAATATGCATGATAGCTTCGAAGATTGTTTGTACGTTGTGTTGCCAAAACAAGTGGAAGAAGAATAATTGTTTGGAGACACAGGTCTCCAGTGTTGTGTTTATGTGCTGCTACGAAGGTTTTGTTTACATTTCCCGCTATGAGAGCGCAGCTGGACTCCCATGTGTGGGCAGCAGAAATGCATTTGTAAGGAACATGTGTTAGCCGAGAGCTTTCCGCATCTGGAAATGGTGAAATCCGGATTTGCCGATCGTCTCCTTTTAAAACAGACACCGCTCCAGTTCATGTTGATTGTCCTGTCTCTACAGATTTGGTAAGCGATCAGTGCTCTTTGTTTGTTTATTCAGATGGCAAAGTTACTTCGTATCTGCAGCAGGACTCTTTCAGTGTTTAAAGACAGACCTTAGTCAAAATGATTAGAACTGTTACTGAGTTTACTGTACGTTAATATCACTACAGTATTATAGACTGAAAGATCCGCTATAAATGCTGCTCTGTGAGTGTAAACATGTAAACACCGCAGTCAATCAATTACTTTTGTGTAGAATTTTTGCCGCATTTTGTGACAGGATAGTGTATACACACACGGCTTTCTGACGCTACTTACCGAGTGCATTTAAGTTACCGAGAAATGCAGAGGGTTTTTTATTTCCCCCTTACGCCGCACGGTATTAACTGCTTTTTTTAAATACAAAACCTTCCCTCTTTCCCTCCCCTGACACTCCCACCTAAACAGAGCTGGACACACCCACTTTCCTGAGCTTTTCCAGACTGTAGGTGTGAAAACACCCTGCTGAGACAGGGGGGTTTCGTGGCCCTTTAAGTCATGAACGCTGAACACCCACCGAATAGATGACTATCTGATGATGATAGACAACCATATATACACTGTAAAAAAATCTGTGATTTTACGGCTTATTACCGGTAGCTGGGGTGCGGGAAAAAAGAAAACGTAAAATAACGTCCGTTAAGTCACAGAAATATACTGTAAAATAATGGATACTAAATTACAGAAATTTCCTAAATTTAAATTTCTGGTAAATTTCTGTAATTTAATATCCATAATTTTACAGTAAATATCTGTAATTTAACAGCTGTTATTGAACTTTTTAAAAATAAAACGAAAAATTACGGATTTTATTTACAGTGTAACACTAGATCATGTCATTCACCAGTTAGAAAACTCCATGAAGACACGTACTTTGTCCAGCGTAGTTGTTGACCGGCCAGGGGATGCAGGAATTATACAAGTATTTTCCCAAAACTGGTATTGGGGAAAAGTTGGTTTTATATTTGCACATTCGGACTTCCACCTTAGGGGCGCCACGGTGGCGCGTGAGTAGCACGTTCGCCTCACAGCAAGAAGGTCGCTGGTTCGATCCCCGGTTGGGGCAGGTCCCGGTTGGGCCAGTTGGCATTTCTGTGTGGAGTTTGCATGTTCTCCCCGTGGTTGCGTGGGTTTCCTCCGGGTGCTCCGGTTTCCCCCACAGTCCAAAGACATGCGGTACAGGTGAATTGGGTAAGCTAAATTGTCCATAGTGTATGTGTGTGAATGAGAATGTATGGATGTGTTTCCCAGAGATGGGTTGTGGCTGGAAGGGCATCCGCTGCGTAAAACAAATGCCGGATAAGTTGGCAGTTCATTCCGCTGTGGCGACCCCGGATTAATAAAGGGACTAAGCCGAAAAGAAAATGAATGAATGAATGACTTCCACCTTAATAATATGATTTCAGGGTATTGTTTGCAAATTCTAACAAGTGAAATCATATGAAATGAAATCAGCCAATGACTAAAAAATACAACATTGTTCACAGTCTGTAAAATAGTGCTAATGTTGTTTTGAAGTCATACTGCACTACATGCTATTTCAGACCCAATATTCAAAGCAACGTTAGAGTGGGAGTGTCACAACTTGTCAGTATTCAAAAAAAGAACGAATGTGCGAATATAAATCAATCCTAACCTCAGTAAAGCAGGTTAGGCGGAAGAGCAATTTTTACTTATGTTTTACTATTCAACTAAATAACAATCAGATCATAAAAAGGGGTGCTAAAAACAGAAATATCCTGTCATCTTTTTACATTATTTTGATGTCACCAAGACAAGTGACTATTGATTTTCAGTTTTGTTCACTGATCCTTGCTTGTTTTCATCTCCTTTTACACTTGAACAACTAAATGAATGCTTAGGTCTATTTAACTGACAATATTATCGATGCTGTAAAAGTTACCCCATGAACTTGAAAATAGTCCATCTTTCGCTGGACATATTCAGTGGCTGAAAACACCTCAGTGCATATAAAATTCATAAAAAGGAACACAATCTAACATTGCATAAGATTTGCAGGGCTTTCAAAACATACCTGTCTAAAAGTAATACTTCAGCCATGGTGTCACCCATCTGATCATTGTTTTGAACCGCATAACATCATTTCCCTCCAGCATACAAAAGTAATTCCGACATTGCTTTAGGATTTAGAAAAGTTTTGATTCTGCATTTTTGGCAGAAGCCCATTTAAAAACAAACTTTCTTTTCATGGATACAAGGCCACATTGGTCTTTCAGAAATAAGTCTTTGAGGTTGATGCAGAGTTTGCCTGATGTCACTCCGTCAGCTGTAGGTGACCATGCTTCACATGAACACACAAATGTCTGCATAAACAGGGTGCACAGAAATACAAATTTACATTTGTTGACAGACATTTTGAGTAACCAGTCGTAATTGAGTTATTTGTCAAAGATTTTTAGTTGGGCAAACATTTTTTTAATCAGAATATAAAAATACACTTACTTTAATCATTTCTTTTGTAATATGACGAGACTTTTAACCAGCACAACAAAAATGTTTCTGAAGACCTACTGCATCTTTAATAAAAAATACAGACAAACTGATAACAAATACTCTAATCATCCAAAAATTTTACTCACCCTATAATTTACTCACCCTTAAGCCATCTTCTGTGTACATACATTTTTTTCTGTTAGATGAAAACAGTAAGAGTTGCTTTAAATTTTATCCTTACATGCTTAAATTCTAACTTTCCATGCTGCATGATGGTATTGGATAGTGACTTTTATTTTGAAGAATCCAAAAGTGCATAAATGCATCGTAAAACAACCCTATATGCCACCAAGGGGTTAATGCGTGGCATTATGAAAAGTGGTGTCAGGTGTCTGTGTTGTGTTGCGTTCCAGGTGCTTTGGTTTTTGTCATGTGATTCCTTTGTTCCATTTTCCCACCATGTGTTAATATTTCAGTGTTTCCATCTGTGTCTTTCTCCTGTTTGTAATCAGTTCAATTATGTCCTGTATATTGAAGCTCCGGCGCCACGGTGGCGTAGTGAGTAGCACGTTTACCTCACAACAAGAAGGTCGCTGGTTCGAGCCACGGCTGGGTCAGTTGGCATTTCTGTGTGGAGCTTGCATGTTCTCCCCGTGGTTGCGTGGGTTTCCTCCGGGTGCTCCGGTTTCCCCCACAAGTCCAAAGACATGTGGTATAGGTGAACTGGGTAAGCTAAATTGTCCCTAGTGTGTGTGTGTGTGAATGACAATGTGTGGATGTTTCCCAGAGATGGGTTGCGGCTGGAAGGGCATCCCCTGCATAAAACAAATGCTGGATAAGTTGGCGGATCATTCCGCTGTGGCGACCACGGATTAATAAACGGACTAAGCTGACAAGAAAATGAATGAATGAATATTGAAGCTCCTGGTTTGTGTTCAGTCCTTGTCTGGTCTTGTATTGTCAACACCCCTTGTCTTTAGTCGTTTTCAGTTCCCTTAAATTGAGTGGATATAAATAAATCCATGTATTCGACAGAGCTGAAAACCACCGACCAGGAGGAGCTCAGAGAATCATCTGACCAGGTGTGTGAGCCGGCAACATTGCCCATTGTGGGAGTCCTGGTGGATGTCGACGGGCTGAGCGAGATTCCCGCCCACCTGTCTACTGCTGAGGGTGAGCTGTCCCTGGACACGGAAATTCTGCTCATAGATTTCTGGAGCGAAGTCAACCCATCCCAGTGTTCCTAGCTTGCCAAAGTGTAGCTCCAGTGCCAAGTGTTCCATCTTACATCAGCTCCAGGGTCATGAGCAGCACAACACCCAACCCACCCTCTCCTCCTCCACATATGAAAGATTCTGCAGCCAGAGCCAATTCCTCTGCTGTTAGCCAGCCCCTCATCTCACCCTCAAGCTCCAGGAGGGAAGGTTTCACTGTGGGCCTGCCTACCAGCTTCAACATTTTAAGGATGTCACCTGGTGCTGTTGCCTCTGAGCTGCGAATTCTGCCTCGTCCTCCGACCCTAAGGCTCCGTGCTGGCTCACTCCTCTCTCATCTCCTCCGTAGGCCGTCAGCCCACCAGCTCCTCCAGGCTCACTCTGCCTTAGTCAGTTGTTACCCTGTCTGCGCCTCTGGACTCCACTCGTCTCCACCACGTCGCTCCGTCCTGCCAGCTGCCTTGAGCCCCTCCTTCCCTCCGCATTGGTCCTGTCACTTTGGCTCTGCCACAGGCTTCCGGACAATCGTCGTCGCCTCGCTCGGGTAAGCTGTCCACTCCACCCTGGCTCTCTGGGACCCCGACTTCACCCTCGCCCTGTGGCTCTCCGTCTCCTCCTTGCGCTTCACCTTCATCAGCGGTGTCTCCCTCAGTTGGCCTCCTGGAATCGGCGGTCACTTCTCCTTCATAGCTCCTCTCTCCCTCGACTCCCATTCTCCTGGCTGTGTCCTGGGTCATTTAGCTCCTGCTACAGCTCCCTTCCTGGTTCCTCCCACCCTGGCCAAGTCCTCCACTCCTTGTCTGCGTCCTTCCAACTAGTTTTCTTGTTCTTTGTTTTCTGTCGTAAACAGGCTGTGTGGGACAGCGATTCCCTCAAGATGCGTATATTCCCAAAGATTCTGTTATGAATGCTTCTTACATCACATGTTGTATTGTTGTATACGTCAGTCACACATAATGTGCATTCAGCCACCGCTGCAAACCAGGGAATGGAGTTTATTATTTTAAAATGTAAGAATTTTTGTAAAAAAAAATAAACATCAATCTGCTTCATAAGATGCAGAATATAGGTTCGATTGACAATGCACTTTTGGATGCTTCAAACTAGAAGTCACCATGCAAGAACATTATTCAGCATGAAAGAGCTAGGATAAAATGTAAAATTATTTTGGCTGTGTTTTAATGACAGAAATAAAGTCAAATACACCAAGGATGGCTTTAGGGTGTGTAAATTATGAGGTAATTCGTATTTTTTGAAATATTTTTTTCTTTGAGGAATCGAGTTCAAAAGCATTTCTTAGATATAAAGTCTCTGCAGTCATGTTTGAACAAAATAGTGTGATGAATAAATTCACCACAGAACGTTGAATTGTAGTGTATTTAATAATTGTATTACTGTTGATTAGAAATGATATACAAATCTGAATTATACATTTCTTTACTCGTTTCATGTAAATATATTACTTTGTTTAAAATTCATCAAAATGATAGCACGTTTCACTGTTAAAAAATCCTAGGTTCCTCACAAATTCTGTATATTGTCTCAACACATCTAAAAATTAACTTTATAATTTTTAATTGGATTGAATATAAAACAGTGAAATTGTCCCAAAAATACTTAAGAATCATGCTGTTTCATTTTAAATACTGTAAGTAGTTTGAACAAGCAGCAAAAGTAATTATTTTGAGTGTTCAATCCCAGGATTTCAACATAGTCTCAGTCATTAGATGTTATTGATCCCATATGGGGTGCCACGGTGGCGTAGTGAGTAGCACGTTCACCTCACAGCAAGAAGGTCGCTGGTTCGAGCCTCGGCTGGGTCAGTTGGCATTTCTGTGTGGAGATTGCATGTTCTCACCGTGGTTGCGTGGGTGTGCTCCGGTTTCCCCCACAAGTCCAAAGACATGTGGTATAGGTGAATTGGGTAGGCTAAATTGTCCGTAGTGTATAAGTGTGAATAAATGTGTATGGATGTTTCCCAGAGATGGGTTGCAGCTGGAAGGGCATCTGCTGCGTAAAACAAATGCTGGATAAGTTGGTGGTTCATTCCGCTGTGGCGACCCCAGATTAGTGAAGGGACTAAGCTGAAAAGAAAATGAATGAATGAATGATCCCATATGGACTTTTTTCACGTTTTTATTATATAGATTTTTTTTAAGTATGTATTTTTATATGTATTTATGTATGTATTATATCATCTTTGCATCAAAAAAAAAAAAACCCGTATATGTGAGGCATTTTTAATGCAGCGTCTATGGGGCAGGACAGTAAATTTAGTGTTGTTCTTTCTGTTGGCTGCTGTTATCAGTCTCACACAATTTTATTTTATTTTTGTTCCTGAAAGTCTTAATAACGCCATTATTGGGGTTATCTTTTATTATTTCAGCAAATTGGATTGTAAAAATGTATATAAAAAAATGTAAAAAATAAATATTAAATATTAAAAAATATATATTTGTTGACCTATCATACGCCCGGCACAATAAGACACAAAAGGTGTTTGGCGCGATTTGTTGCTATTTTCAGACCAGCGCAACCCTTATTTTCATGTTTTACACCACGTTGTTTAAATAGCAAATCCATTTGCGCCACTTTGTGGACTCAAGGTTGTGCCAGTCTAAAAAGGAGGTGTGTTAAGTCACATTGCTGGTGCGTTGCTATTTTGAGGAACTGAAATAGACTGCACCATTGACTAACTAAAACAGGTGTAAAGTCCAGAGCAGAGCACGTTAGTTATGTGTCTATGCAGGTCCAAATGCTTATACATTGCTTAATACACACAGGATACACAGCCATGCACAAATATCTTTACAAAAAAAATTAAGAATTAAAATGTTACAAAAAATATTTTCTACATAAATGTAAAAACCACTGCCTCCATGCCTTCTTCATGTCGGAGGGCTTTTATCAGTTTATTCATGACAATTTGCGTTTATATAATGTTATTATTATTAGCAGTATTATTTATTAAATGCATATTTATATTTCATTTAATAAAAAACTGTTTAGATCTGTCTGCTTGTCGAGTTTTGGAGACATACAGTATGCGTCACCATATGGGCATCAGAATAGGGCGTGTGTTTGGATATAACTCTAACACTGTAACAGCAGAATACTGTGTTGCTGTAAACATCAAAGTATTCAAGTCATAATCTGTTAAAGCAGCATTAGTGATGTGTGGATTACATCATCCGACTTGTCTGTGGTTTTAACACAAACGCAAGCTGGTCTCAAAGACATCTGCTTGGCTGATGATGCATTCACAGAGTTCACCATCACCCTGAGCATGAAAATCTGGACGATTAATGCATTCACTGCTTTTTTATTCATCGCCAACATTACACAGAGAAATGGTGTGGAGTTTAAATAATACAACAATTTGTGGTATTAGTGGGGTGTTCAATTCAACATTATTTTGGTCCAAAAACTGCTATAATCCATCAGAAGCCTCGAGGTGCTGTTGCTTTACTGGAAATCAAAGCTGATATGTAAATGGCTAGTAAACACAAGCCTTGCTTTGATGCAGAACTGCTGAAATTTGGATGGCATACTGTACTGTGAGAACATTATGAAAACACCTACGCCAGACAGGAGGAGATGAAAGGTGTTGGCCGGTGATTCTTTGTTGTTGACTCATAAACATAAGCATAATGGGAAAGATCTTTCCGGTAAGAAATGCACTTTGAGGAACATGCAGTCATTTTTATTCCAGGTCTGCCATTTAGAACAATACTTTTTTTTTGCGCAGTTTTGATATTTTTATCATTTCTTTGGAAATGTTTGTCTGCAATGAATCCAGAACAATGTCAAAGCTCAGCAGGAGGGAGAGGTTTTTAAGTTTTTTGAGAAGAGAGGTTTTTGCTTCCTGTTATAAAGGTTTACCATAATTAGATGATTCAGACTAATAAAAAGTGCTCACGTTGTCACAGAACTCATAATTGCAACCTGGAATATTCTGAGACTTGTACCACTTGACTGCTGTACCACCACACCATGGCAGATTAATTTAGGCATTAATATTGTGCTGAGAAATTGTATAATTTTGAAAGATGTGAACACCTGCGTGTTGAATGTCGTGTTTCATTTTCATCCTTAAGCTTTCATCTTGAAATTACAATAATTACAACATGGTTTTACAAAAAACACTTGCTAACTTCCTAACGGTAACCTGATTGAAATGCAAGAATTGGCTAATCTGAATCGTCAAACTCAAAAAGTAAGAAAGTTTATTTAAAACTATATATATGTTTATGTTTTTACATTTGCTATTGTTTTTGGATATGAACATGAGTCTACATCTGCATTCCAAATTAAGAAACTGTAATAGCGGACATTTCTAAGAGATAAAATATGTATATACTAATGAATAAAATGAGTTTCAAGAGTTCACACTTAGCTGATGATTGATTATAAACCTTTTTTGACATGCTGTCCCTGGAGAGAGCCCTGATCTCATAAGATTCTCGAGCCCGGGGCTCACTTTGTTTGCAAGGCGAGAGGAGAGTTTGAGCTCAGGTAGATTTTAAGAACTTCCCTGCTGTAGTAGCTAATGAACAGATAGTGATTGCTCTTAAGAGATAACTACTTACCAGGAGCATGTCTATGGTGCCGATTTGGATTAGTCAATTAACTTCAGTTGCATGTTTTAGACAGTGGGAGGAAACCGGGGGAACCCGGGTGAAACCCCTGTGTAAACTCCTCAAGGTCAAACTTCGCACAGATACATCGGCTAGCTTGGCACCCATTAAGAAAGGGGGAGGAGTAGGGGTGGAAAGGGGGATTCTTCAAAACGAAGATGGCTGTGGTATGGAAATTAGGGTATTTATAGTGGGTTAGGAATCGTCTGATTGGTGAATCATAAACTGAGTAATGCGGCACCGGCTGCAAGCAATCATAAGCACGTTATCCTCTCGAAATTAGTTTAGAAATAAACTTCACAAAATGTTAACCTTCATGGCCAATGTTTTTATGTTTTAATTAATTATAGTTCCCCAGACAATATCTAAATTAATTTGATGTAAAACATGCTTCTCATAGATGATGTCATTACATGTTTAATGCAATATATTACATTAAAAAATCATTAATTTACTGTAACAATTAATGCAAATAATAATAATAATAATAATTAAAAAACGCTTACCAATATCATTTAGCTGTAAAGAAGCTCTGTTCATGTTTCTTTAAAATAAAGCAAATGTACATATCTCCAGATATAAATATTCAGTGTTTGTTACAACCACTTCTAACAGTTTATTAACTTTATATCTAATAGAATCCCAATATGCTGACATGAGGATAATGTTGCTAATAATTCTTGTAATAATGAATAAATAATCTGTGAATTTTTAATAATAACTCGGACAGTGACAATAAAAGTAAAACCTTGATTTACAGTATGGTTTCTACATCTTTAGGTTAATTTCTAAATTCTGCCTTAAAAAAACAAAACAAAAACTTACTTTGCTTAGGAAACACTTTCGAACAACCATTGTGTGTGTGTACTTAGTAAGTGTGGCTTTTTGAAGCTCTGCCTCCTTTGACATGGAAATCTTTTCTGTTTATTTTTCTGTTAAGTCTGTCAAGGTCAAGCAACCATGAGTTAAAAACATTAAAACACAGAGGAGCTGCTTTATAGTAGTAATTAAAGTTTTCATTTTAATTAAAAGCAGTTGCAATTTAGGACCTTGATCTCTGCTCTGTCAACTTTTGAGTTTGAAAAGTAACTTTAAAGTGCTAAAATATGTCTAAAGCAAATAAAATGTCAATAAAAGTCACACGTTTCAACATCAACGACATTCAGAGCAGAGATCACAGTCTAAAATGCAGTTTTAAAGTGTAAATAAATGAAAAACACTATGAATAACAACATTTTGTTAAATAGCTCATGTTTTCCAGAGCGCTCACCTGATCTTACCTTTAACTAGATGCTTTGTTGTTGTTCACATTTACATATTTATCTAACTCACTCTCTGAAGCATGGGTGGTACAAATTTGAAGTATTAGAATTTTTTTTTCACTTTTTGCAGTAAACTGTGCTTAAAAAGTACTGAAGTATTGCTCATTTAGTCCATTTAAATCAGCTGTTGCAACGACTCTTGAAAAGACGAAATATTTGTCAACAAATCTTTTTCCAAGACTGATTTGTGAGTGTTCAGCCTCCCCCTGCTGTTCTTCCACTTACACAGGCCGCTTGAGGTTAATGAATAAGAGCACAGACATTTTCCTGAGGGCAACACACACTTCACTAATGGAACTAAACAACTACACCAAACTTCACAGCAGTGCAAGTTACAAGTAATGTCTTCTACTTTCCATTGCCGATAATGGTTCAGTATTATTATTATTATGGTTCAATATAATAATAATAATAATAATAATAATAATAATAATAATAATAATAAGAAGAAGAAGAAGAAGAAGAAGAAGAAGAAGAAGAATTTTGAAAATTTTGTCATTTAAAAAAGCTTTGTTAAAATAAAACCCATATAATTATAATACAGTGATTTCCTAAATTTCTGTACAGTATATTTCATTGTAAGATTAATTTAGTTGTGAGTATTTCAATCTTGAAGGCCATAAGAGTCAAATCGACCACATGCATTTCAGCATATACTACTATTATAGATTGAATTGATGTCAAAATCTTGATGTTCATTTAACATGTACACATTTCTGCCCTTTTGATTACCAAAATATTGACACAAAAAATTGTAATATTGCCCTTATTCCTCAATGCGGAAGTGCGCTCGATTCAGTTGCCTATGGGAGAAATGACTAGAAATTATAAACGGCAGAAAACGGTCAGAGTACTTGCTTTATAAACAAGCATTTGCATGACAATACAGACAAAGTAGAATAATACAATAAGAAAATATCAGTTTGCAACATCAAGCAGCGTAATGAGCTGTTTTTAACATCTAAAAATGAATGAAAGTGAATGAGACCGGAAGTCTTGAGCCAAAAAGATTCAAATGGCTGCACCCGCTCATACGTGGAGAATAAGGTCAATAAGTAAAGGTTGAAAGCTCACTCATTATCCTTTATTTATTAGTGGCCACCACAGCAGAATGAACCGGCAATTCATCTGAAAGCCTCAATTCCATTGGATTTTGAATGGCTGCAGTGCATGTAAGCTACCTTGATATCAGAAGGACATCAAATTGACATCTAATTGAATATATAATGGGTGGCACGGTGGCTCAGTGGTTTGCACTGTCACCTCACAGCAAGAAGCTCGCTAATACGAGACCCGGCTGCGCCAGGAGGCATTCCTGTGTGGAGTTTGCATGTTCTCCCTGTGTTTAAATTAGTTTCCTTCAGGTGCTCTGCTTTCCCCCTCGGTCCAAAGACATGCGCTATAGGTGAATTGAATAAACTAAATTGGCCGTAGTGTATGAGTGTATGTGAGTGTGAGAGTGTATGGTTGTTTCTCAGTACTGGATTGCAGCTAGAAGGACATCCGCTGTGTAAAAAATATATATATATATATATATATATATATATATATATATGCTGGAATCGTTGATGGTTCATTCTGCTGTGGTGGCCCCTGATAAATCATGGATTAAATCGAAGGAAAATGGAAGAATGAATATGTAATTTACATGAAATATTAAAAAACAAAATCAAATTGATATCTAACATTACTGTAAAAAAACATGCCAAACTGTTAAGAATTGTAATCACAAAGTCTGTATATAGTCAATATATCCTATAGGAATACACAAAGTATCAGATACTCAGTATTTAATGACTCGGATCGAATCAATGGCACAAAAAAAAAAAAAAAAAAAAAACCTGATCGGGACATCCCTAGTTTTCAGCCTGAGCGAGCTTCTGCGGTCTTGATATAAGCTCCGACAGGCAGAGGATATTTGCAGGCAGCTGATTTGGATTGAATTTGAATTGCAGCATCTCAGGCGGCTCTGCAGTTTTGGAGCCGTGATGGTACACTCTCGATTTGCTCCAGCAATCTTTCATTAGGGTTTGGACGTAAGTGAAGATGAATGTTAGCCCTCCTGTCCACATTTCATTTTGACTGCTGATGAATGGATGTTCACATGGCTTCAGAGAGAATAAATGCAAGCCGCTCATGTTTGAAGGCAGAGCACAACACGGCAGTATTTTAAAGAAGGGGTCTATTCAAATTTATAGCGCAAAATGTCATGAGAAAGCTGTCTGGTTCTTTTATTGGATCTTGCTTTGTGTGACTTTGATAAAGTCTAGACGTGAAGCAGCAGCATTAGCATCGGCCCTTTGGAGGCAGCTGATGAGATGCCTTTAGTAATCACTCGAAATTGTTACTATCTGTCAGACGAAGCACAGGCGCTGAGCTAATTATGCTGTTGCCTGTTAGCAGGTGAAGTTCCAGACTAAAGTTGTTGAAGTGGTCTCCATAAGGAAAGACTGAATGAGGATTTTGAGCTTTGGTTGGTCGTTTGATTCTGGCTTGATATGCATTAATTGTATGCATTTAAAGTGGACAATAATTTTAAATCATTTATTTCCATGAGAAAGTTGAAAATATCATGCATTGCAACAAGCCTGAATAAAATATTTCCAACTTACAATTATAAAAAAGGCAACCAGTAATTATCAATATAAGCAATCAATACATTTTCGTTCATTGCCACATAACAGTGCTAACATGAAACAGTACAGTATTATATAGTATGGTATTGACCTTATTCTCCGTGTAAGAGAGAGCGCAGCCATTTGAATCTTTTTGGCTCGAGACTTCCGGTCTCATTTACTTCCATTCATTTTTAGGGTGCTTTCACACCTGCCTTATTTAGTTCAGTTGAAACGCACTAGAGTTCATTTTCCCTCTTGATGCTGTTCATTTGGGCAGGTGTGAATGTAGCAATCGCACTCGGGTGCGCACCAAAAGCGGACTAAAAAAGCATACCGAGACCTTCTTGAAGAGGTGGTCTCGGTACACATTCAAACGAACCCTGGAGCAGTTAGTTTTTGGTGTGAACATGATCCGAACTAAAACAGACCCAACAGCGAAGAGTACTGCGCCTTTTTGGACTAATCCAGCTGCCATAGTTCGATCTTATGGGGTTTGGAGGAAAAATATTAGTTGACAGCGCTTTACCAACAGTTTTAAACAGAGAGAGAGGGAAAACATTACCTGGTGGATCATTGGAAATATTTCCGGAAGATGACCATGTCACAGTTTAGGTAAATTAATTCACGCCTCCTCCTAACGCCTTTGCCGATTGCAATGAATTAAAACATTGTTTTCCAGCTGCAGCCACGCTTCATTCTCGAAATGTATAGTTTGTCTAAAGTGATTTATACAAACTATATAGTATACTATGACCAGGGATACAATCAGTCAGTGCAGTGACATTTTGTGTCTGCCAGTTTGTTTACTATTCTAATTCTGACCAATCGAAAAGCAATTTAGGAAGTACGTTCAATAACATCTGGCCAATGAGTGATGTGGATTTTGTCACATGACTGCATTTTGGTTTGTTTCATCTGGTTCGGACCAAAGCAATCAGTGTGGTGTGAAAAGGACCCAAAACGGCAGAAAAATGCTACAATGTATCTTTTGCTGCCCTTGGTCCGGACCAAATGAACAGAACAACAGATGTGAAAGCACCCTAAGAGTTCAAAAACAGCTTGTTTTTTTGTCTGTATAGTCTGTATAGACATGCAAACACTTGTTTGAGCGTATTCTGCCATTTATTATTCCTAGTCATTTCTCCTATAGGCGACTGAATCAGAAGTTCAAAAACAATCGTAAAAACGAGCACATTTCCGCATTGAAGAATAAAGTCAATAGTATAATCATATGCAGTTTCATTCTCAATATTTTTGTGATTCTCAAAACCAGTATTTCATATTATATGGAGGTATATACCAGATAGTAATTATTCCTCATGTCTCACTTTTTCAGATTCTCCAAACAGCCCTGTTCATTTAAGTGATTGCTGTCATTTCAGTACACTTAAGTGTTTTGCTTTAGTTGATAATCTAGGAACACACCTATGGTACAATCAACACAATCCCAGAGATGGCTGGAATTCCCATGGATTTGTTGGAACAGGGATATTTTGGAGGGCATTCGTTTTGGCGGGATCTGCCTTCACTTCTTCTGTGGTCGTATCATGGCCAAGAAAACAAACAAAATGACTTTTCTGGAATTTTAAGAGCAAATCCTGCTTTAAAACCTTCTGGAGATCTTGGAGATGCTGGCAAAAATGTAATGAATAGAAAGGAATTTGAACAGAATTTTTTTTTTTTCAGGGTATCATTAGAGAAAATGCTGTGTTTCACAGATGCGCTTTGTGATAATATTTCCATCTTTCATCGTGCTAAGTCTCTATTTTACACAAATTCTGTAATAATTCCACAGCAAATGTTTTTTGACAAGCTCAATGATCCTTTGAGAAATTGAATCCCATCCGATTGCCATGCTTTTTCTGCCTTGCGAGTGTCATCCGTTATGGATGTCGACGTGTTTTCCTCCTGGTAAAGAAGTAAATTAACTAATTAAATCAAGAGACAAATTGCTTAAGACTGGCTACTGTAATATCAGCATCATGTAAGATCACCTATTGCTGCTCTCAGTTCCGAAAAACTTTATCTTTACAAATTTTAACATAGTTTTACTCCAAATAAATTCAAGTAAAACTAATAATAAGTGAAATTACTACATGATACATACACTCACTGACCACTTTATTAGGTGCATCTTACTAGTTTCCGGTTTTGAGCTGACAGGGGTGGCACCCAGTGTGGTCTTTTGCTGCTGTAACCCATCTTCCTCAAGGTTCGGCATGTTGTGCGTTCAGAGATGCTCTTCTGCATACCTCTGTTGTAACGAGAGGTTATTTGAGTTACTGTTGCCTTTCTATCAGCTCGAACCAGTGTGGCCCTTCTCCAATGACCTCTGGCATCAACAAGGCATTTACACCCACAGAATTGCCGCTCACTAGTTATTTTCTCTTTTTCGGACCATTCTCTGTAAACCATAGAGATGGTTGTACGTAAAAATCCCTGTAGATCAGCAGTTTCTGAAATACTCAGACCAGCTCGTCTGACACCAACTACCAATCACATTCAAAGTCACTTAAATCTCTTTTTTCCACAATTCTGATGCTTGGTTTAAACTGCAGCAGATCGTCTTGACCATATCTACATGCCTAAATGCATTGAGTTGCTGCCATTGTGATTGGCTGATTCAGATTTTGTGTTAACGAGCAGTTGGACAGGTGTACCTAATGAAGTGACCGGTGAGTGTATATGCAGAGGATATAATCAAAATGTATAAAACAGACCAAACAAACTCTGTAATAGACTGGAAGATATTGGTCCCGTTTCAATCCGTAAATGAAACCAAGGAGATAGTGTGATGAGAACTGTCACTCAAACGCCATTTAGAAAGTTAGTCCCATCTGAGTAGGGCTTATATCATCTTGAAGTCAGTCGGCCCAAACCCATTAATCAGCCTTTGAAATCTTCATGGAGCATTCTTCAGACCAACAGGTAGTACGCTGAACTCATAAAAGCCAAAATGAGACATGAGACATGAGACATGGCAAGGCATTTATTGGTATGAAATAAACAGGCTACAGATTGGAACACTTGTTAGAAACAACATTTATATATTATATTATCAACAGTCATTGAAATACTTTTCTCTAGACATTATTGACCTCAGTGTTTGCAACATTGTCTTATGAACTTCCTCTTATGTTCACATAGACAGCTGCACTCTTAGATAGTGGACACATAATAGGCCCACTAGGTTTTAGACAGACTTTTCATCAAATGTTATTTACCTGCAAATGGTTGCATCATTAACAGGGTCAGGGTTTCTGTATTTAGAGAGTTTTAATGGCTGTTTATGGGGTGGTGGATGTCATCATTAATGTTCCTGCTCTCGGTCTGTCGCGGGTGATTTAATTAGTGTGTCTATGGTGATTCTGGGCAGAGAGCTTGCATATTAATGCTCTCATCGACGGACACACACTGCTCTGGGAGGAAACATAATGGTGCAGGGGCTAAATGTGGCCATGCAGGGTTGATTGCTGATAATTTGTTTCCCTTCTATGAGGATGACAGAAAGCGTAAGACAAAAATGCCTGGCCACGACATGATTGCATGACAAACAAGATATACTTTGATGACTTCCTTTGCTTTCGTGGCGATTTGTGTCCATGAATTTCTCAGCTATAATATGTTCTGTCTCGTCTAACCTATCAACATGTTCAGTGCCGTTTACATCATCTCCTTAGCAACCGAGTAGCCTGGGTAACATTAGGGGATTGTAAAATTATAGGATTGTGCGTTCTGCTTTATGCGACCGTCACCACAAGTTAGCTTGATAACAATAGGGTGCAAGCCATTAGTGTCTCAAAAGACTATATGTCAAATCACATTTCAAAGCACATGCACTTTATTACAGTGATGTTGAAGGGAAGTGATATCCATCAGTGGCACAATGGGATATAAATGCATGATAAATCTCTTTGAAATCCTGTTAGACCACAGAACTTTTAGCGCTGATTTTATTGGCTGAGGAATAAGGCCTGTGTTGGACTAGATTGCATAATGATGTCTGATGTTTGAATAGCTGGTCGCAGCAAAGGAGCGCTAATAAAGTTAAAGGATTGCTCTTTAAATGTTGAAAGTTGAGCATGAAATACCACCAATGAATTGTTCATGATGGGGTTGGAAATTTTGGAGGCATGGCAGAGGATGAAAGAAGGCCTAAAGTGCTCCTGTAGGAATACAAATGAACGAGAGGTAAAGCACTAGAGTGTCACAAGGTGCAGTCTTCTTTCTTCTTTCTTCCCTTTTTCGTTTCCATTATTTTTAATGCAAGAACTATATTTGTGCCTTCTTGAGAGTCCCGGAAGCAGGACCCTAGGCGAAATAACTAAAAGCCTGAGAGTGCCATCAGTCTAGTGGTTCAGATTTACTCATGCAATTTTATATATGCACGATTAACTAGGGGTGAAACAAATAGGGACTTCTCACAGTTTGGTTTTAGGTTTTCGGTCACGGTTCTGGTACATTTTGGTATATGATATGTTCCATAAAAAAGCACTGTCAAATTGAAATAATAGGAAAATACAAGCAAAATACAATACAATGTGAATACAACATAGCAAATACTTCTAAAATAAACAGTGCTTTTCAAGTGCCTAAAAGTAGTTTTCAGTTACATACATTCAAATACAATCAAACTTAGCACTGCATACTGTATAATCTCCACTGTATAAATTAAATACAAGTTAACCATTACTGAATTACCTATTCAGTCAAGAGCAGAGTGATTTGCTCATATTTTATTGTTTGATAAATATAAAAAACAGACAAAAAGCATACAACAATTTTAACAGCAAAAGTCAGTCCAAGGCATTCGAAAAATGTGGAACAAATATCAAAAAGCCTCTGTTGCATCTTAAAGTTACCAACAAATCTGCAGCAACTGGACATGAATGTAAGAAATGTTTTCAGCGACATCTTGAATCTATAATGCCATGAAGAATTAAGGCAGTTCTGAAGGTAAAAGAAGTTCTTAGACAGGATTACCTAATCAGTTTGCAGCATAAACACATTTTATATTATATCATGCATCATTTATGCCCAAATTACAAATTTATGCAATTTTGTCTTCAACAAAATTGATCTGATCTTTCATCTTGGACTAAAGTTTGGACTTACATTGATTTCAATAAAAGTTTCAACTAGGTACATTTCTATTTGATGGGACTGGTTAATTTATTTTAGATTGCTGCACCCAAATGCCGTCAATTATTAACTCCTGTTTTACTTTTAACTTTTTATTGTTATCAAACAACAGTTTCTTGCTATTCGTTCTTCATTCGAAAAAAAAAGGGTCTGAGATTAGTTGTTTTTTCTTGTTGTTTTTTTCATCTGGTGGGGATTAGATACAAACGACTTAACAGCATTGCTAAAGGGTTGCTAAATGTACTAATAACTTGCATTACAAGATTACTTTAAATATTTTATGAATATAAAATGACTTTTAAAAGGTACATTACAAATGTCTTTCTAATATGCTTGTGCCATAATATGTATGAAAATGGAAAATGGCAATTTTACTATTTTATGATTTTAATCAAGGGGCAGCACAGTGGCTCAGTTGTTAGCACTGTGGCCTCATAGATGTTTGCTGGTTCAAGTCACAGTTTGGCAAATTTGCATTTCTGAGTGCAGTTTGCATCTTCTCCACGTATTCGTGCAGGTTTTCTCTAGGTGCTTCGGTTTCCAACACAGCCCAAAGACATGCTCTATAGGTGAACTCGTTCATTCATTCATTCATTCATTTTCGGCGCCAGCACTACCTACTGCACCACTGTGTCGCCCCTCTATAGGTGAATTGAATGAACTAAATTAGCCATAATGTATGAGTGTGTGTGTGAATGAGTGTGTATGGGTGTTTTAAACATAGGCATATTCTGAAAACATAGCCCTGCATACATGTCTGGAAATCCCAAATTATATAGCCAGAAGTAAGTATGGCTGCATTTCGTCTTTAAAACAAATGCTATGGGGCGGTATGATGCCATTCCTATTCACACTTACCAGCTGACAAATTAGCTCTGTATGTACAGTTTTTTCCACTGTTACCAGTTTGTTCAGTAGCTTGCCATGTACGTTGGTGGACTTGAGACACAGAGAGGAGTTGACCATGATGACAGGGTTCGAGTCTGTCGAAGAATGGTTCCAGAAAGTGGGTATGACAAAAACAGAACTCAAAAAATAAAATAAAAAAGATAACAAGTGTGTCTGAAAACGTGGTAAAAATCCGGTGCGGGCTTTTTTTCTGGATTGCTTTTTAAAACTGTCGTTTGGGTTTAGGGAAGTGGGTAACACTGTTGGTTGGGTTGAGGGAAGGAGGAGGCTGGGTCAGTCAGTCAGTCAGTCATTCAGTAGACAGCAGCCTCTGGTGGATTTATGTGAGAGCAGCAGGTGCGAATGGCACTCGCGAGAGAAATTAAAGATCTAAAAAAACATACACAGCGGCCTCTGGTGGATTTCACGAAAACAAAAACTGCAAAACAACGTAGCTCCTGGGATGTATTTGGCACTCTCCAGAAATGTATATTGCAGTACGTTTTCAGAATGGCCTGGGTTGGGTGTTTCCAAGTACTGGCTTGTGGCTGGAAAGGCATTCACTGCATAAAAACATATGCCAGAATTGTTGGTGGTTCATTCCGCTGTGGCTACCTCTGAAATAAGCCTAAGGAAAATGAATGGAGGAATGAATGAATTAATGAATTAATGATTTTAATCAGATGTACATACACATCATAGTATAGATTTCTACAAATGTGTATTTGGTGGCAGATTTACTAAAATAGGTACCCCATCTGGCTTGTTGCAGTACAAATGAAGCATCTGTTCTCAACTCTGATTTCTGTCTGTGTTTTTTTTTTCTTTCTGCAAGTTCCCTCTAAATCTTCATTTCTACTTTTATTTTTTACCTATTTTGTTGGTTATTTCCTCTTGCCTTCTTTTGGCTCTGTGGTCACATCTGTGTGTGGAGCAATTAATGAGTTAGTGTGTAACATTTGACGCAGGTGCCTGTCCTCATGCTAAATGTAATGAGCAGAAGCCCTCTGTAAGAGACCGCCATCTGACCTCTCACTGACTGCACATACACCACCATTACAAACATGCAATAATTTTAACCATACGTCCTCTCTCAATTTGTAAGAGAGGTTATGTTAACAGTTTATATTAAGGTTTCCTTATAATGTGATATAAAGGTACTGAAGGTTACTGTATTTGTGGTTTTCTCATTAAAATTCCATTACTCATGTCACTTACTGTGTTATTTACCAGAGGTGTATATACCAGATACCAGATATGTGTTAACTATGATCCTTTGCAACATGGTAATGTTGTCTATTCACAGCCAAGTGTAAAAACCTGTAAAAAGGAAGAAAAAAGGAAGATCAAATTGCAATTTGATAAGATATTGAAAGTTATCTATTTAATTCCAATATTTGTGAAGCTTAATGAACAGTGAACCATGTATTCATAAATGTTGGCAATAGCCAATAATATTCAATTAAATTTGTGTTTATTTATTTAGCACTTTTACAATGTAGATTGTGTCAAAGCAGCTTAACATAGAAGTTCTAGTAAATTGAAACTGTGTCAGTCCAGCTTTCAGAGTTGAAGTTCAGTTTCGTTCAGTTCAGTGTGGTTTAAATTTCACTGCTGGAAGTAGAAACACTGAAGAGCAAATCCATCAATGCGCTGCTCCACAAACCCCAAACCAAGCAAGCCAGTGGCCATTGTGGCAAGCAACAACCTTCACAAATTGATGAAAGTGAGGGGAAAAAAAACTAGAAAGAAACCAGGCTTAGTTGGTTAAACCTCTGGTTAAACCTCCAGTGCGGAGCTGCAGTCTAGGTGCCGGAGGCTGGAGAACACTGGGCGTCCATTGTGGTGAAGTGCAGCAAATGATCATGCTGGCTTGTGGGATCAATGCGAAGAATCGTCTGTCACTGTGGTCTCTCAGGAATCAATCTCATGCTCTACGATCCTCCATGACCGCTGCAGCATCAGCTCAGGATATGGCCTGGTCGAGAATTATTGTAACTTGGAGGCTGAGGCGAAGTTAGGATCCATGTGCAAGGTTTATTTCAAGGATGAGGCAA
>CAIGQQ010034734.1:7790748-7805051 GCA_903798035.1 Danio albolineatus | reverse complement strand
ACAAGGGAAGAGAAACATTACCCCGTAATACAAAATATTTCATTATTATAGTTTTAAAAGAGTAATAAGGTACATGAATGATGGAGCTGCAAAAGCGGAGTTCTCCTTTTCAAAAATTAACCGTCACTCTCCAGGCTCTTCACCACCTGTTCACCAGCAGTCCACCGATGAATGACGTCACCAGAGGGCTTTTTCATGATTATTACTTTAAAACAATTTATTAAACCATAACAACACACTGTACAGTCTGAATAAACTGGTTATTTAATTAATTTCACAAAATAATTCGTCAAAAATGTTAAATATTAAGCATATATAAATATTAGTTATATGGTAATGTACAAACCTGCATGAAACAGAAATCCCATCATACATTGATTAGGTTTTTGACCATAGCAGTCATTTTATTAGGTTTTGACTCAAAAAGCTTTGTCTCTCTGTGTTATAGCTTATTATTATTTATAATCTTTACTATATAATTATGTTATAAATCCCACATTATAGAACCATTTTAATCAAAAAGGTTCTTTGCACTCAAAGGGTTCTAAATAGAACCATTTTTTGGGTAAAAGGTTCTACTGGCCAAGTATAGAACCCCGGGGTTCTATATAGAACCTCAAGGAACCTTTTTTTTTAAGAGTGTAGCTAGAGTTTTTTTCAATCTCTAACTTCATTCTTTCATTTTCCTTTGGCTCAATCCCTTATTTATCAGGGGTTGCCAAGCGGAATGAACTATTCTGGCATATGCTTTACGCAGCGGACACCCTTCCAGCCACAACCCAGTAATGGGAAACACCCATATACTCTCACATTCACACAGAGACTCATACATTACAGCCAATTTTATTTACCCAATTCACCTATACCACGTCCTTGGACTGTGGGGGAAACCGGAGCACCTGGAGGAAACCCACGTGAACATGGAAAAAACATGCAAACTACACATACTGTAGACATGCCAACTGGCCCACCTGGCCCTCCAACCAGCGACCTTCTTGCTGTGATGCAACAGTGCAAACCACTGAGCCACCCTGCCGCCATTAAATAGCAAAGCATATTAAAACAAATATGTGGTGCTATTGAATCAGGGCCCAGTGCCACATCATCATCCTCATGCTAAACTCCTGCTGTTTGAGCTTTTCTTTTGTTGAGCCGCTGCTAAATGAGATTGTGCGGAAACAGTAGAAGAAACTCCTCCGCATCAGCAGCTCTGGGTCCAGTGGGAGGGTTTTGGTTGCTCTGTGGAACTAAACCACTAAATGCTCTTCTAGCGTCATCGTGCTGCGTGAGTCGAGTCTGACGTTCAGGGAAATTGCAACCCTTCTTTAGCAGTTTTTAGAAAGTTTGAGGAAAATAATCATTATTTTAGAAAAAAAAGAATGCAGTCACGTCAAACAACCAATTCATGTCTAAGCAGGAGCTTTGGCCGGCAGGTTGCACTGAAACCTGCTTTAACAAATGCGCATCCAGAAGGGAATAATCCTAACATGTAGGGGAAAGTAGGGAATAAAGTACCATTTTCATTCATTCATTCATTTATTCATTCATTCATTCATTCATTCATTCATTCAATCATTTTGTTTTCGGTTTAGTCCCTTTATTAATCTGGGGTCACCACAGCGGAATGAACAGCCAACTTATCCCGCATATGTTTTACTGTTTATTCAATTCACTTATAGCGCATGTCTTTGGACTTGTGGGGGAAACCGGAGCACCCGGAGGAACCCCACGCAAACATGGGGAGAACTTGCAAACTCCACACAGAAATGGCAACCGACCCAGCTAAGGCTCGAACCAGTGACCTTCTTGCTATGAGGCGCAATTGTGCTACCCACTGCGCCACTGTGATCCAAAGTCTGGCCTATCAATATCGGGTGGTATTTTGAACAAATGTAGGACAACTTCACAATAAGTTCACTTTAAACATAAATTGCACGTTGTTACTATGGGTGGGTCAAAAGTAACACAGCAATATTTGCTAGTTTTACTGGCTTAATTCTGTTTATTTGAACTATATCTGACTATGACCTCGTTAATGTTCACTGCAAACAGATTTATTTTTGCAAAAAATATTAAACTTAATTTTAATTTTTAATTTCAGTTCCATCAAATATTTCAAAAGCAATCCAACCATGCACAATGTTCAAATTGTCTACTATTTTAAAATATATTTTTATTATTACTGGCAAAACACTGAAAACTGTAATGTGTAAGTGAAAAATAAGGTATGGCTATTAGCAGTGTGACATAAATAACAGTGTTACTTTTGTCCCCACAGGAAATCTAACCATTTAAACCTGATTTTCTTTTAAACTGAAAAACTTTTGCAAACTGTAGGATGTGTTATTGCACTAAATAAGCTGTTGGTTGATTATTACTGTGATGCATGAAAAGAGAAACACAACTTGTAATAACAAAAAATGAACAGCTACAAAACCTAAAAACTGAAATTCTGAAAAACTGAAAACACTGGGACACGGTCTCGAAATCTGGTGATATTTGGCAGCTCTATCAAGTGTTGCATGCAAAATGTGCTGTTATAGCCTAGAAAATAAATGTTATTAGGGCTTAGAGAAAATCAATTTGTTACTTTTGCCCCATGTTACTTTCATCCACGCTCTCCCCTATGTATGTATGTATAAATGTATGTATGTATGTATGTATGTATGTATCTATGTATCTATGTATTTATCTATGTATCTATGTATGTATGTGTACAACAATTATACAGTAATGACCTTATTAACATTTGGGTCAGTCATTTGTCACCAATTAACATAATATATAGGAGGCTGTGTGACCCCTCAAAGTGTGTGACCCCTCAATATTTTAGAATAGTTTCTCTAATGTTATTTGTTGTTGTTTTATCATTCATTCATTCATTCATTCATTTTCTTGTCGGCTTAGTCCCTTTATTAATCCCTTTATTAATCAACCGCCAACTTACTGTATCCCTTTCAGCCGCAACCCATCTCTGGGAAACATCTATACACACACATTCACACTCATACACTACGGACAATTTAGCCTACCCAATTCACCTATACCACATGTTTTTGGACTTGTGGGGGAAACCGGAGCACCCGGAGGAAATCCACGCAACCACGGGGAGACCATGCAAACTCCACACAGAAATGCCAACTGACCCAGCCGGGGCTCGAACCAGCGACCTTCTTGCTGTGAGGCGAACATGCTACTCACTACGCCACCGTGGCGCCCCCTTTTGTTTTATAATAATAATAATAATTACTAAATTCACTATATAAACAATTTAATAAATCTATAAAAATACACTGAAATATAATTAATATCTAAATTTTTATGTTTAAAAGTAATATATTATTATTACTATTATTATTATTATTATTATTATTATTATTATTATTATTATTATTATTATTATTATTATTATTCATTATAAAATTGCATTTCAGATCCAATTTAAATGATTAATTATTATGAATATAAGTTATAATGAAAATATGTAACCTAACACTATTTGATTATTATTAGCGAAGACGTGTTATTTGTTTTTTGTTTATTGTGTATTATATTTATGAATTTATGAATTATTTTAATTGTGCATCACATTTTTGTACACCCTGTACAACACTATTAATAGTCTGTATACCCTGCTTTACTTATTTGTGTAATTATCTCTAATGGAATACATCATTTATGTACAGTACTTGAATATATACAAACCAATTATCAGCTAACTACCAAATTGGCTTTACTTGTAATGGACAGGAAATACTGTGTAATTTACCTGCTATTAAATCAACTCTTTATTATTATTCAAGTTCACGCTGTGATTGTAGATTAGCAAAATAGAGCTTAATAATTGGCATGCAGAAGATGTGCCAAAAGCATTGTCAATCTCTCTCAATCTCTCTCATTATCTCTAGTGTTTGTGGCTCCAGAATTCATGCTGGGCTGCTCTGTATTTATGGTGGTGAACACATTTAATATGACATTGATTGTTGTCTTAAAAACAGGGCTTTATTTGTATTTGTTGTTATTCTGATAAACTGAATAAACTTTTAATACAAGTAGGGCTTCGTGATATTTTTTCACATTTGATCAAAACCATCATTTGTTCCTTCATTCCTTCATTCCTTCATTCATTCATTCATTCATTCATTCAGTCAGTCATTCATTCATTCTTTATTATCATTTTTTTAAATAAAAACGCTGCTAAATGAAACAGTTGGGGTTGACACAGTGGCACAGTGGGTAGCACGTTCACCTCACAGCAAGAAGGTCGCTGGTTCGAGTCTCGGCTGGGTCAGTTGGACAGCTGGAAAAAAATGTCAACAGCGGTAACAAATAATTAACTAACTGCTTGAAAATTCACCCAAAAATGACAAATTAATGTGCGTTTATTCACCCTCTGGCCATCCAATAGACTGTAATTGTGCCCTATTTTCAGCAAAAAAACAACAACATAATTTTAGCATTCTGATTTTGATCAATCGTTTAATTAAAGTCTACGGGTATTGGCACTTCTAGAGTCAATAGAAACATATACAGGGAAAACAAAATTAATTGAGTTTGGTTTTCTTGAAAGTACATAGTTAGATCCTCATAATTGTCCAAATGTTGTTCCAGCTACTCAAACACAATTATCTGAAGAAACATTTGCATACTGAATTAGGGTTTGTGAGTTCCCAGCATGCATTGCATCATTTAATTTTCGCTTATCGATAGTTTTCGATGATCGTTTTGCAGTTTTCTGATTTTATTTGTTGATATTTTGTCTTTGTTGTTGGCTTTTTATTGTGTTTTAATATTAAAAGCTGCATTGTTTGAATGTTTAGTAACTATGTCCTGCATAAGTTTTAAGACTTTTTCTTCAGTGGGTGGTCTTATTCTGTTTGTAACACTGCAAGCGATGAAACTGTGTTGCTTGTTACTACCAAGATGCTGTTTTGTAAGTAGGTGACTATGTAAACATTGTAAACATTAGGTCTCCCCAGAAAACTGTGACACAACAAATGAATAGAAATTCAGCAATATTGGACTAAATGTGCTATATGCGATGTTGTTCAGAGGACCCTTACTTTTCTAAATAAACCGGAATTTACAGTAATGGATGTCGTTGTTTTTTGATGTGTTTGTTTACAGTTGTGAATTGCATTATGGGACCTTGATCTCTGCTCTGTTGAATTTTGTTGTTGAAAATTCAATTCTACCGTTTAACAAAGTGCCTTCTATTGACATTTTAGTATAATTTAAAATAACACAATATTCATTCATTCCTTTTCTTTTCGGCTTAGTCCCTTTATTAATCTGGGGTCGCCACTGCAGAATGAACTGCCAACTTATCCAGCATATGTTTTACGCAGTGGATGCCCTTTCGGCAATACATACTCACTCACTCAATTTGTAAAATAAAAGAAAAAATACTGGCAGTTTGTTACAAGGTTGTTGTGATAATATATTCAACACCAAGCCAGAAACATCCATACACACTCATACACTTTGGACAGTTTAGCCTACCCAATTCACCTGTACCGCATGTCTTTGGACTTGTGGGGGAAACTGGAGCACCTGGAGAAAACCCACATGACCACGGGGAGAACATGCAAACTCCACACAGAAATGCCAACTGACCCAGCCGAGGCTCGAACCAGCAACCTTCTTACTGTGAGGCAAACTTGCTACCCACTACACCACCGTGGTGCCAATAATATAATATATAATAGATACAATATAGAGAAACAAGTCTGTAAATAAAATAAAAAAATACTGACAGTTTGTTTTAATGTTTTTGTTATAACATATACAACACCAAGCCAGACAATATCTCACTATGAGTTTATAATTATCTATCAAGCCACTATTAAAAATGTTAATAAAAGTTGCTTTCGAACTTTTCAGTTAAAAGTTTTTGGAGGAAAGATCTAGGTCCCATAATGCAATTCAAATGCATAAATAAACAGTGAAAAAATAAATAAAATAAAAACATGAATCACAAAATACAGAAAACTGCTAATTTACGGATATATTTACAGTATAGTAAGCAACTTTTGATGTGTACTCCTTACACAAAGTTATGAAATACATTCCTTGTTAGCTTTCTATTGAAAAACAAGCCCTAAATAAGGAAGAGTTTCACACAGATCTGCTCCTCCCAATGCTTTTTCCACCACGGCTTCAGTAGAAAAACATTTACACAATAAATGAAAGGCCTTGGCGAGAAAATTGAGGAAAGACAGGGTCAATTTCCCCCAACACGGCAGGTCGCTTTTAGCCGCACCTAATTCTCCGTGTGCCATTTAAAATCCCAAGGATTATAGGTAACAATTATATGAAAGAATGTGAGGATTAGTCAGAGCTGCAGATCATCACCATCACAAAACGCAGGTAATACCAGCAGAGACAGCCAAAGGTCCTGGAGCTTCTTTGTCCAGCTCACAACTCCCTGCAGAAGAGGTGAAAAGGTTTACGCTCCACTCATCTTGTGTGCGACTGGGAGTCTGGTCACACCTGACTGACCTCAGACCTGCTCTTTCAGCTCAGTATTGATCTCTTCCTCCGCTTGCTCTTCCTTCCTGCTCACCTGTTACAGAATGCAGTTCTTTCAGAGGGAGAGACAATAGCTCGTCGCAATCGCTTCAGCCCTGTCGCCCAAGAAGCATGCTGATTTTGATTGATAATTGTAGCCTTAGATTTTTATACCCACCTGCTGGATGGTAAACTTTGTGCTTACAAGTAGGGTTGATGCTTATTATATGTCTGCGTATACTGTATGTACGGTCCATAAAATTTATTACATTTTATTTGAATTCGAAAGTAAATTTAACAAGAAATTATACATAACACTTCACTATTAGATTTACATAATTGTCCAAATGTTGTTCCAGCTACTCAAACACAATTATCTGAAGAAACACTTTGATACTGATGAAGGGTTTGTGAGTTCCCAGCTTCCATTGCATCATTTACAGATTATCGTTTAGCAGTTTTCTGATTTCATTTGTTGATACTTTGTCGTTATTGTTAGTTATTTAGTGTGTTTTAATCTCAAAATCTGCATTGTTAGGATGGTTATAGTAACTATGTTCTGCATAACTTTAACTTTTTATTTTACAAGACACAGTACTAGAAATCAGCTTAAAGTGCAATTTAAAGGCTTAAATAGGTACTTTGGTTAGGTTAGGGTACTTTAATTATGCCAGTCATTGACAAAAGTGTTTTGTTGTTGGCGCCAGTGGTGTAGTGGTTAGTGCATTGACACATGCACTCCAGTGCTCACGGCGACCTGGGTTCTACCTCATGATCCTATGCTGATTCTTCCCCTTTCCTGTCAATTCTCTCTACTGTCCTATCTAATAAAGGTGAAAACCCTGAAAAATAATAATTAAAAAAATGTATATGTTTAAAATTTTAAATATGTATATGCATAAAATGTTTTATGTATACGTATTTGTATGTCTGTATATATATATATAACAGATATATTACACACATATATATATATATATATATATAATTCTGCCGATCTCACACAAAGCGTAGTGGGTGATATATATATATATATATATATATATTACACATATATTACAGACAGACAGACAGACAGACAGACAGAATTTTTCTTTTGTAAATATTTCCCAAATTATGTTGAACAGATTCAGGAATTTTTCACAGTATGTCTGATAATATTTTGTCTTCTGGAGAAAATCTTTTTTGTTTTATTTCGGCTAGACTAAACACAATTTTTAATTTTTTAAAAAAACATTTTAAGGTCAAAATTATTTGCCTAATTACCCTAACCTGCCTAGTTAACCTAATTAACTTTAAGCTATATAGAAGTGTCTTGAAAAATATCTAGTAAAATATTATTTAATGTCATCATGGCAAAGATAAAATAAACCAGTTTTTAGAAATGAGTTATTAAATCTATTACGTTTAGAAATGTGTTGAAAAAAATCTTCTCTCCATTAAACAGAAAGTGGGGAAAAAATTAAACAGGGGGGCTAATAATTCTGACTTCAACTGTATATATATTTATAGGATAGACATTAGGATACACATTATTGAGTCTGGATCTGGAGTCTGTATTATTATTTATTATTTCTTTAATTTCAGCGTAGTCCCTTTATTAATCAGGGGTCGGCACAGCGGAATTAACCACTAACTTATCCAGCATATGTTTTACACAGTGGATGCCCTTCCAGCTGCAACCCATCACTAGGAAACATCCACACACACATATATTACGGCCAATTTAGCATACCCAATTCACTTATACTTATACTTATATATGTTTGTGGAATTGTGTGGGAAACTGAAGTACCCGGAGAAAACCCACACGGACATGGGGAGAACATGCTAACTCCACACCGAAATGCCAACTGACCCAGCTGAAATAGCGACCTTCTTGCTGTGAGGCGATTGTGCTACCCACTGTGCCACCATAAAGCCCTATATTTTATAATTTCAACTGTTTTTTTAGGCCTGTGACTGTGTGAGGATTTTGAAAGCATTCAGGCTTAAATTAAATTAATGTTGATTAAGACTGTGCAGTATTATTTTACATTTGATTATTCAATTACTGTATACCTAAACACAGTTAGACTCTTGGGAAAACATTAAAATGCTGTTGAGTTTTATTGAGTATACGTTTTTATTGAGTCTATTGATCGGTTAATTGAGTTTATCCATCATGGAGTTTATATACAGTATACTTCTCGATTGTTTCTTATATTTTATGCATATGCACTCCCCTACAGAATCCCCCCTATAAATCTAAAATTATAAATTCCTACTAAATAGATTTTGAACAAATCTATTGAAATTGTAGTTCTGTTGCAAAATATATTGCAGAATAAAACATTTTTCCAATATTGTGTAGCACCCAGCAGGCACTGGACGTCACTAAGATGTAAAATTGATGTTGACTCCAATGTCAGACTCACATTGAATTCATTCATTCATTTTCTTTTCGGCTTAGTCCCTTTATTAATCCGGGGTCGCCACAGCGGAATGAACCGCCAACTTATCCAGCATTTGTTTTACGCAGCGGATGCCCTTCCAGCCACAACCCATCTCTGGGAAACACATCCATACATTCTCATTCACACACATACACTATGGACAATTTAGCTTACCCAATTCACCTGTACCGCATATCTTTGGACTGTGGGGGAAACCGGAGCACCCGGAGGAAACCCATGCAACCACGGGGAGAACATGCAAACTCCACACAGAAATGCCAACTGGCCCAGCCGGGGATCGAATCAGCAACCTTCTTGCAGTGAGGCGAACAGGCTACTCACTACGCCACCGTGGCGCCCCTCACTTTGAATTTTAGTTTTAAATGAAGATCGGGGTGACGTCAGAACCCAAAGTCAATGTCAGACTTCAATGTCAAGATGAATTTTAGTTTATGACACAGCATAAAATCAATCAAAGATCAATGGCTAATGATGTTACCTTGACATTGTATGGCTGTCACAATATGGCATTAAAGTATCGATTAATTTTAGTTAGGTAATTACACAACATAAAACCAACCAAAAATAAACATCTACCGATGTTAGACTTTGACACTGTACTGTATGAATGTCATATCATGACATTAAAATGATGTTGTATTTAAGTTAGTTAATGCCTAAAACCAACCAAATATCAACGCCAGATGACGTCAGTATCAGATATCAGCTGACGTCGGTATTAGACAGCAAATTGACATTAAATTTTGGTCACCTGATTTTGCAACCAAAATAGAACTAAAGATCAATGTTGCATGACATTGTTTGCCTGCTGGGTATAGACTGTTGACTGTTTTACTGCAACTTATCATTAAATATAATCAAACAGTTTAATTCATGCTTTATTAAATGTTCACTTAAAGATGTTTACTAAATATTGACTTTTACACTTAATATTTACATCTTTACACTTACAATATTTGACTTAATTCAACTGTAACTTTACTTTCAAGATGTCTGGACTGCAGAACTCTTGTCTGGCATCTGAGTCTGTGCAATATTGATATCGCAACAATATTTTTTGCACCACTATACCGTGAAACTCTACCTGTGGGGGAGATATTGAAATCCCAGCAGTTCGTCACTCTGCTGCCATTACAAAACAGCCAGTGACTCTGTGTTCTGAATTCAAACTTATCAAGAGCTGTCAAATCTGTATGCAACAGTCAGGGGTGCTAACATACTGTGCTATATTACGATAACACATACCCTGTGGTCCATATACATCTTAATCAAATTTTCAGTTGCTTTGGTTGCACTGATAAGACCAGGAAGACTCATTTCACGATGAAACTTGCCTGTCACTTGTCATTCACTTGTGGGCTCAGAATGAATGGCATATTTCGCAAGTACAGCTCATGTGTTTGCTTTAATAACACTTAGAGAAGAAATGGTTTCATAGTTTGGATAAAATAAGCTGCTACAGTTACTCTGAGTATTGATCAGAACTATTTCTGTGCTGAGACAAACTGTGTCTACGGAAAAGGCATCAATAACAGAGTTCATTCAGGGGTTGCGCACAAGAGTTTATGTTTGGCTGGATAATATGACCAATTTGACCCATGCTGATAGCTGTTACTGCTTTTTCCATTGATATCATGCAGTGTATAAATTCCAAATATTTCATTATGGTATTGTAGATGAATTTGTAATGACATCACAGCTCAGAGGTGCATTTCCAATACAACACCATACCATAGAAACATAGTATAATACATCCTTAAAGGTCTCATGAAATTAAAATATAATTTTTAGTACCAGTATTGTTAGTTTTTTAAGATATCTGTTAGCTAGTGTGCTCCAAAACAGTGACAAAATTTGGGTTAAGATGATGTAAAACTGATGTAAGCGAATGAAGCTTGCAGTTTTTCACTTCTGCCTAAATGGATCAACAACCAATCAAATGCTCTCTAGTGTCTGACATGCCCCGTCCTCTTTCAAGATGCTTCTCTTTGGCTTTTCATTTGATGCGCTTGAGCTCAACCACTCTCACTGGCAGAGCAGTGATAAAACCAGTGGTGGATCTATAGAAGTTTTTAAACGCAGGGAGAGAACTCATTTTGCCCTATTAAAATACAGTATATATTTACAGTATTTTATATTTAAAATACAGTATATACCAAAATACAGTAAATATTTACATATGCAAATAGCAGATTAAATAGAGTAATTTTTCATCTTGGGTGAAATATTACTTTAATTTAAAAAATCGTCAGTTAGTTCACTTTGTTCTTTAATAAAGTTTTTTTTTGCATAAACAGAAAGTGTGGATTTTAGTTTGCCAAATTAAAATAACTTTAACTCTGTATTCTGGCTTAATCTCTGACTGTGAAGAACATGTTCAAGTGTGTTCAGTCCTGACCTGATGCACAGCTATCATGTGGTAAATATCATGCATAAAGCAATTTTTTTTAGATGCGGGATGTTTGTCATAAATATCAGATATCAAGTCATTTTAACCTAAGTTTTTCTGTAAAATTTGTCTGTCATTTTGACAGATTTGAGGTGCCACGGTGGTCTAGTGGGTAGCACGTTCGCCTCACAGCAAGAAGGTCGCTGGTTCGAGCCCCGGCTGGGTCAGTTGGCATTTCTGTGTGGAGTTTGCATGTTCTCCCCGTGGTTGCGTGGGTTTCCTCCGGGTGCTCCGGTTTCCCCCACAAGTCCAAAGACATGCGGTACAGGTGAATTGGGTAGGCTAAATTGTCCGTAGTGTATGAGTGTGAATGAGTGTGTGTGGATGTTTCCCAGAAATGGGTTGTGGCTGGAAGGGCATCCGCTGCGTAAAAAATATGCTGGATAAGTTAGCGGATCATTCCGCTGTGGCGACCCCGGATTAATAAAGGGACTAAGCCGAAAAGAAAATGAATGAATGATTTTGACAGATTTGCTATCACAGTTGTTTTGTAATCTTTTTAAAGTGATAAAAAAGCACTATAATTCTAAACAAAAGCATCTGTGTTGCAGGATAAATGACAGCACAGAACCCGTCTTTGCTTTCACTATCGATTTCGTCATGAAGCACACCTTTACCGTTGACATAACAGCTCAAAATGGAAATTTAAAACAACGAAATTATGACAGCTATGAGCGGAATCACGGAAAATAATTTCTGTAGCTCCGATCGACAAATGACATGTTTAGTTTTTGACTAAATACCATGACTATCAATTTTGGTCTGTTTCAAAACATTCTGCTTTAAAAGCGAACCACGGCAAGCAAAATTGTGACAATTTTAATTCCTGTTTCAGAACAAACCAGTCGATCTACAGGGATGAACACACTCGTCATACAAGTAAAGTAGCTGAAGTAGCAGGTATCACCGGCATTCAACATGAATTAAAGCACATTTTTATGTCCGAGCTTTGATATAAATCAGCAATGACTTAGAGGAGAGGGACACAACGGGGGCCAAACCGATTCAAACGGGGACCAGTGCCCATGTGGCCCCACCCCTAGATCCGCCCCTGGATAAAACAAAACACTATTGGCTGTTTTATTTTAAAAGGGAGGAGCTACACTATGTTCCACCCTTTCTTTATGTTTCGGTTGAGATTACATCAAACATCGAAAAAAATGCACATTTCAAAGCACCTAATGGGACCTTTAGAGGAATTAACCAGGTACTAGGCATGACTATTTTGCAAAACTATAGCGACATGTTCTTACATCCATTGTTTGAACATTGGTGATGTCATATGCAGGTAGTTGAGTAATAAATAAAGAATAATTGACTCCATTTGTATTATTTAAATTTACTACAGTTATTCTGCTCATACTTTAGTGACCACACTTAAATATACTGTTCAGATGTTGTAATGTAAGACATGTCTCAAACAGCTCTTGTGTAACGCCACGCCAGCAGAGGGAGCCCTCTGCGCTCACTTCCTGTTTGTTAGTATTTAAGGAAGAGCTCAGGCCATGCTTCGGGGCGAAGTATTGCCAGTTCCACTGCCTTACCAAGCGTATCCTTACCATTGTATTTGCCTTGTTGTTATGATCTTTGCCTGCCTTTTGACCACTGCTTCTTTGGATTTTGGACTCTGCTTTGTTTGCTTGTTTTGGACTGCTCACTGTGTTATTGAACTTCTGCCTGCTCTCTTACTATGTCTTCTGGATTCACGCCATTGTATGTCGCTTTGATTGGACTGCTGTTCTGTTGCCAACTATTTGCCTGTTAATCGATTATGTCTTTGCCTCATCCTTAAAATAAACCTTGCACATGGATTCTAACTTCGCCACCCATGGATCCAGCAGGTAATAAAATTATTCGTCTTCGTCAGGAAGCACGATCACTTGAGGAGTATGTGTCAGATTTTATCGATCTGGCATACCAAAGTTTAATGGATGAGGAATGCTTAATGATATTTTTTCGGGGAGGACTTTCTGAACCATTATATTCTTACATGCCATGGTATGAGCCTCATTGGACTTTAAAGGAGTATATTGATCTGGCACTGCTACTTAGTGGGTCCCCCTTCACTGTAGGCGAGGTGGAAGAAACCCCTAAAATTTTTTTGGGGGGGGGCAATAGGCAGCAAGACCCGCTGGTGACGGGGCTGGTTGATCAACACAGTAACACCATTCACCAGCCTAAACCTCAGCCTGCTCACAAGATGGCTGCCTCCAGTCAGCCTGCTCACAAGATGGCTGCCTCCAGTCAGCCTGCTCACAAGATGGCTGCCTCCAGTCCGCCTGCTCACAAGATGGCTGCCTCCAGACCTTCAGCTCACACAATGGTAAGCGTCAGTCTACCACATGCTCACAAGATGGCTTCATGTTCCGAGTCTGTTATAACCATAGTTCCTGTCATTGTTCCTGTTCCTGAAATGCCATCACCTGAGCTGCCAGAGTTGACGTCGCCGCCAGAGCTGCCCGAGTCGCCGCCAGAGCTGCCCGAGTCGCCGCCAGAGCTGCCCCGAGTCGCCGCCAGAGCTGCCAGAGTCCCACAAATGGCCAGAGCTGCCAGAGTCGCCGCCAGAGTCCCACGAATGGCCAGAGCCGCCGCCTGAGTCCCACGAATGGCCAGAGCCGCAGCCTGAGTCCCACGAATGGCCAGAGCCGCCGCCTGAGTCCCACGAATGGCCAGAGCCGCCTCCTGAGTCCCACGAATGGCCAGAGACGCCACCTGAGTCTCATGAATGCTTGCCAGAGCCAAGTGAACCCTCAGTACTCCCTGATCCACTGGAGTTGAATCAACTGCCAGTGCTCCTTGAACCTAAGCTTCCTGAACCACTGGAGTTGAACGAACTGCCATTGTATCCTGAACCCAAACCTCCTGACCCACTGGAGTTGAAAGAACTG
>CAIGQQ010034734.1:7759251-7778635 GCA_903798035.1 Danio albolineatus | reverse complement strand
TTATTATTATTATTATTATTATTATTATTATTATTATTATTATTATTATTATTATTATCAATGGTAATAGTAATAAAAGCAATAATGACTGATGTAATAATTTCATTTAAAACTACTACAATAAGTAATCAATAAATATTTAATAAATAAATATTTAACAATTTAATGTCACCTTGATGAACAGAATAATTTGAAACAAATCTTTGCACTTAACAAATTAAATTGTAATGTGTAGGTTAATGGATGTCTTTGGTGGAGTAAGTACAACACTGCTTCCTTATTCACAAAAATAAAGGAGTGAAGAGTAAAAGTAAAGACAAAGTAAAGAGGCCGAATGGAGGAGGCTCCTTATCCTTGTATTGCAGATGGTCTGTTTAACTGTTTTCTCGCAAGTAAATCATTCAGTTTTTCCACTTACAAAGTTCGCCATGTAAATAGTAAATACGCCATGGCGCGACTCAACTGACTCTTAAAGGGAATGGGAGATGAGACTCTAATTGGTTTAATGCACTTTATACTCAAAACACACCCATGACTCATTAAGAGAATAAGCCCAACCCTGTTAGACCATGCGTGTCAGGGCGCAGAATGTATTTTTTCGTACTTACAAAATAGCAAAAGTGGATTAAGAAACGCCCTTAATGCTTTTACACCATGAGCTTTAGTCTTTGTGCCTAGATCATTCAAATAAAGGCCATATATTGTAATGGCATTTTTCTAACACCCAAACCACTGTAAAGTATAGTGAGCAGTATCCACTTGACACATCTAAATTTCTTCTGCTGTCCAAAGAATGTGTTTAAAAACAAATCTATTTTCTTTAAGTGTACAAAGTTATTGTTTGGTTCAATTTATTTAAAAGTAAGCAGAACAGCAGCTAGAAAGAAAGGCCTTAATGTCTGTGCTAGAAAAACAAAACATTATAACTGGTCAGTTTTTGGGTGAATCGCCAAACATAAGAATCTCGATAGACTTTTCTCCATAGAGATTTAAGCCTTGGAGCGTAGTCTGGTTTAATTTACTTGATGAAGAAAATGCACTAAAGAATGCCAGTTAAGTGTTATATATTTTGCCAAAATATATTTTATGACACACAGCTTCAACACTGTTTCTTTTGGATCAATACCAGTGCTTTGTTTTCTAACATTATGTCCAAAACATGCATGTCTGTTCATATTTTTAGAATGTTTCCATATTTTATTTCAAATGTGCTTTTTCACTGTAAATGTTGTATGGCTAATGTGGATAAAGCTAGCATTGTCTGTTTGTATGAGAAACAGAAGACATTCACTGTCATTTATAAACATTTCTATTTCATAAACACATTGTATAATCAGATGAAAGACCTTCTATGAAAAGATAAGAGAATTGTACTAATAGTGGAACAGAGCAGTATTTTGCTTGTCTGTCAGTTGAATTGATTTTACTCCACTATATACAGTAAATGCATTTAGAAATGTCATTGCATTCAGTTTAGAAGTTGTAGCATCTTCCTCTGCAACATTGTCTGACTGTTTTTTTAATCAGATTATTTTGACTGCATAAGATTCACTTGCTTTGATGTTTCTGGAGTGTCAGAATAATGTGTAAAGGCTCTGCCCTCGTCTGGAAAGCAGCAGCTCATTTGATTTTAAAGGGACACATACAAGAATGGCATGGTTTTGCTCACACCAAATAAGTTGTCAGTTGGAAAAGCTCATGTTTAGAGCTTTGCCGCTCTGGTAACTACGCCCATGATAAGAAGGTGTTATGAATGAACAAATCCGACAATGAGTTTCACCTCATTAACAGGGCAAAGCTTGAAAAGGCCTGCTTCAACGTGGCAGTACCGACAGTGGCTATTTTTAAACGTCTGGGTCAGTCTGTGTCCAAGGCAACCGTGTGTAGCTAAGGAAATCCTTCACTGTGGTCCCCGTCGATAGTAACATGCTGGCATCCAGTCTCACCCACACAGACCCTTCAGTGCCGCTGGATCTCTGCAGTGCAGACTCCTACTTGCTTTGACTGAGGTATTTAAAAGCCTACTTTTCTTTCTTTGGAGGTTTGCAGACGTGACTGCAAGTTAGGTCTAGATTTACATGTGAATGGACACCCGGATATAGCATTTTGTCTTCATTTTGTCACCACGCAATATTTCAAAACTGCATGGCATTCCCTTTTCTGTGAGACAGGCTTGAAATATATTTTGAAGCATTATGCAGCTGTCTTGTTGAAACAGCTTCTGAAAATTATGACATTTTGATACACACCGGAAAGAATGTGGTGTAGAAACAATTTCAATGAGAAATCTGTTGTAAATTTTCTACCTAATCTATGAAAATAAATAATTATTTTGAGGAAATTGCATCGATACACTCCCAAACATAATTTTTTGTTGCTTGGTCAAAGTACAGTACTTGTTTAAAATGAGCTTAAACAACACAATTCTTGATTTTTTTTTTTGGGACAACTTAGTTGTTTGATGTTCAATCCACTTAAATTTTTCAACTTGATCGATTTGTGTTTGGACAATATGAATGAATTGTGTGGAACCCTGTATTTTTACAGTGTATGTAATTAAAATGATATTTTGATGTAGAAAGATTACAACAGTGTTTGCTTGGGGAATAGTATCGCACACATACGGTACATCATCAACTCACTTTTGTGCACAGGCATTGAATTAAATATAATATTTGTAAATAATGTTTTGTTTCTGGCAAAGACCTATAATTTCACTCCACAAGACCTCATCAGGAGCTACAAAGATTGTGTGCATGTGTTTATTTTTAATCTCAAAAACAGGTGACCATTGACTTGCATTATATGAATCACCATTCAATTTTAATTTTGAGGAGAACACTTGTTTCTAACCTTTATGGCTTTCTTTTTTCTGTTAAACACAAAAGAAGAGAGTTTGAACAAAGGTGGAAACCTCTAATCACTGACTTCATAGTTTTTTTTATGTGGAAGTCAATGGTTGCAGGTTTTCAGCTTTTTTCAGAAAATCTTCTTTTGTGTTTAATGGAAGAAAGAAACTCAAAGGTTTATAACCAAATGAAAGAAAGTAAATTCAACTTTTTGGGAAAACGTTCCCTTTAATACACCTCACACACATCTGTTAAAATAATCCTTAGAAACAAGATAATCAGGACATTACCTAGGATTGTCGAAGGGCGAGAAATCGTCCCAAAATAATCCTGATTATCTTGTGATGTGTACCCAGCTTAACTGGTCGATAGTAATGTTGTTCCAGGACCAATAAAAATGTTGATCTAAGAACATGTTGTACTTCAATAAATTTCCTTAAGCATGTCTTCTTGGAACGGTGCAATACGGTTATATATCTGAACAGAAAAAAAAAACTTAAACATTTACAAGCTTAAGTGGAATTTGTCAAGATATTATAAATATTTAAGGAGTTTCAAAACAGCATCACCCAGTTCCTCAGAGTTACCTTTATTGCACACATCAACAGCCATTGCATGCATAAAACATATGAAAATGAGTTTAATGGTGTCATAGCAGTAAAGCTCATGAAATCAGAATTATTAGAAACACTTATTTATTTAAAAATCATGCTTACAACAGGACCTGAACCATCAACCACAGTCAGGACAGGGTGTGGTGAAAGTATAATACCAAACAACGGCTAAACTGAACTCAGGGCTATAAATACACAGGGCGTGAATAACCTGAATACATACAGGGGTGCGACACTGGTGGAACTGACAAATGGCGAAATTACCAAAAAGGAATCACATGACATAAACAGAAGCACATGGAACACAACACATGGGACATCACATTACACAACAACTACGTGAACACAACGCATAGACACACCAGAATCGTTACGAATACAAGTAGAGTCTTGTGCAATATTAATAATTAACTGCTAACGAGTAAAGCAGCCTGGTGAATGTGATCTTCATGTTATCAGCATTCCAGGTACAGCCATATAATTATAATAGATAAACTCTTATTATACTCATTTAGCATTGAAAAAGATTTTATGAAGGCAGTGGTTTCCTAAATTTGTACTGATGGATATTATAACAACAGAACATTAAGTGAACTTAGGGTTTCTCTAATCAACTACAGTATTCCTCTCGTATAAAATGAAGATGAGCCACAAAGATAGGTATAACAAAGTGGATCTAAATGCAACTTTATTTGCATTTACACAACAAGAGGATGGACATCCACAAGAAAAAAATATGTAAAGGAGTGTAAAAAAAAAAAAGGCTAATAAAACAGACAGAAGGAAGTATTTTAAAAATGTAAAGAGGCTAATTGTTTTCTGTGAGAGTTTGGTTTAGGTGTTGTGATAGGGGGATAGAATATACAGGCGATACAGTATAAACAACATTACTGCCCAAACCGTTAGTGGTGTCTATATGCATATAAGCTAAAAGTGTAAAAAGTGTATAGTATGTAAGCTGCAAACTGGGAAAAGGAGAAAATCAGCATACAGTGATTAGCGTACAATGATATTAAGGATCATGTGAAGCCAGAGTTATTATAGCTTAATATAACTAAAACAGTTTAATTAAAGTTCATTCATTCATTCATTTTATTTTTGGCTTAGTCCCTTTATTAATCTGAGGCCGCCACAGCGGAATGAACCGCCAACTTATCCAGCATATGTTTTACACAGCGTATGCCCTTCCAGCTGCAACCCATCACTGGCAAACATCCATACACACTCATTTACACTCATACACTGCGGACAATTTTCAGATTAATTTAAATAATTAGCTAAATGCATTTAAAAACGAATATAAAGTAATAAAGTAAACTCAGTAGTAAACAAGTACTATATAAATGCATAATTAAAATATGTTCATTGCTAATTAGGGTTTACTTCAAATTTATAGCTAAATTTGAAATCAAAACTGAATAAATTTTTAAAAAAATATTAAATAATTATATGAATATTTTTTATTATAATTAAATTATGTAATAATTAAACTCTAATCGCATTATCCAATATATCAGTGTTTCTCAACTGGTGGGTCGCGACCCAAAAATGGGTCGCAGGAACATTTTCAGTGGGTCGCGGAGTGTGTGGTAAAAAAACAACAAAAATCTAATTTTTAACTTGTTTTGCGTATACCGGACTTTTATTTTGAAATGCGCGCACGACAACAGATCCCTTTGGAATTGACGTGGAAAGCGTCATGTTGCCGAGCAACATAGAGAGTCAGCTTGTGGAGCTTTCATGTGATAAGACGCTGAAACAGAAATTCAGTGAAGTAAGCCTCTCCCTGTTTTCGCGATCTGAGAGTGCGATCAAACCCATCCCATTCAGAACTACGTATTTGTATGAAAGTGGCTTCTCTTCCTTGGTGCAGCTTGACTCCAAGCAAATGAACAGGTTGTAGATAGAGCACGATCTTCAGGTAGCACTGTCTACCTCACTCCTGACTTTGAAACTCTTACCACATCAGTAAAGCACATCCTCAATTATCTCATTATCTTCCCAAATTACTGTGAAGTGAAACAGATGTTTATAATTGCTGTCATATTAGATGTAAAAATGGTTATGGATGTTTTAATCATTTTACAATTGGCTGGTTTGTTCTGTTCAACAGGGTCAATGTTGATGTTTTATTAACAGTTCAGTTTTGTTTATAGTAACAACCTTTCCTTACCCTAACCACTGTTTACAGTGTTTGTCGTTTTTACTTTGTAATATTTCTATAATTTGATACATTTTGTTCAATGTCAGCAATAAAATATTGTTTATTTGTAAGTCTTGCTGATTTTCTCATGATTTTTCTGTCACTACTTGTGTATGTTAACAAATAAATACAAATTAATTATAATTCCTAAAATTATATTACAGTTCCTAAAATTTGGGTCGTGGCTTGATGATGTAAAAATGTGGGTCCCATGGCCAAACCAGTTGAGAACCACTGCAATATATGATTTACCAATCAGACGATTTCTAAGCCATTATAAATACCCTCAGTTCCATATCACAGCCATCTTCATTTTGAAGAATCCCCCCTTCCACCACTTTTCCTCCTTTCCTAGATAGGTGGCACGGTGGCCCAGTACTTAGCACTGTTGCCTCACAGCAAGAACGTCACTGGTTCTAGTCCTTACCAAGCCAGCTGACATTTCTGTGCGGAGTTTACACTGGACTCTCTCCCAGGACAGCATGTCAAACAAGCTTTATAATCAATCGTCAGCTGAGTGTGAACTCTTTAAATAGTAAAATGTGATTTTCTTTTTATTTTTGACTTCACTTAAAAAAAGTGAGTAAACCCATTTCCTTATACTGTATTATTAAAGGAAACAAACGGTGCACATTTATTGAAGTGAAGTCCAATTTACAGTTCCAAGTTACGATAAGTTAAGATCCTTTTTTAAAAAGGCTGGCTGGACCAGGAGGCATTTTTGTGTGGAGTTTGTGCATCTTCTCCCCGTGTTTGTTTTCCTCCAGATGCTCTGGTTTCCCTCACAGTCCAAAGATATGAGGTACACTGTAGGTGAAATGGGTAAACAAAATTAGCCCTAGTATATTTGTGTGAATGAGAGAGTGTGTGGGTGTTTTTCAGAGATGGAAGGACATTCGCTGCATTAAACATAAGTAATTGGTGGTTCATTCCACAGAGGCATCCCCAGATAAATCAGGAACTAAGACAAAGATTAGTTAATGACTTGTCAGTATGTTTTCATTAGTAATAAAATAGCTACTTTAAATTGTAGTAATATCTCACAGTATTTCTGTTTTTACTGTGTTTTAATTTAATGTGCTGCCTTGGTGAGCACAAGCCACTTCAGAATACCTTCACTCAGCTTTGTATTTCAAAAATAAAAATAAATAATAATAAAAAAATTGACAGCATTTCATAAACTCCATTATTAAACACCAACTGCTTCACTCTCTGAAAAATATGTCCTTGCTCCAGGCACAATCCACTTGCACTCAGTAGCGCTTTCAAACTCCTCATACATGCCACAGTTCAACAGCAGTTCATTTCTCTCTTTTTTTTCCATCCCGCTCTCAAGGTTTTTGCTCATCCTTTGTATATGTCATTTTCGTCTAATTGTTTTGCTTTTAGAATGAGTCACCCGAACTGTCACCACATTGCTGCAGTCGTGCTGGGATAATCACTAGAGTCTGTGTGTAAGCAGGAGAACTGCAGGCTAACACTGAGTTAATGGAGGACGCCTTTACTCACTACTTCAGACTAAGACACTGCAGATTGAAGTGGACATCATTGACAGAGACCTGGAACAGAAAGCGGACGCAATGTGAACCTTGAAATCAAAGGGTCATTTAAGATCAGGAGCAGGGACGATGTTAGGATTTTCAATATAGGAATGTTCAGCGCTCAATGAAGGTGTAATGGAAAAAATTAAATACTAATTAAATTATATTATTGACTAATAGCCTACAAAATTGTTGTACTCAGCAGACATCACATCTGGCTCGTCTGGACTAATTTTGTGGCCCACGTCATGCTGAAGATGAATGTATTGTTTATTGTAATTTGCACTCAAAAGTACTGCAATTGTTAAGCTTTATGTTAGCGTCATTTAAATTCATTGATACCTCCACACATTGTGCTTGTTTATCAGGGGCCACCACATTTATCAGGGGTCCAAAGAGGAGCAGTTGCATCAGAGCATTTGCTTCCTTTTGAATGCACCTATTGCACCCTATCCCATGTAGGATAAATTTTAATTAGGACTTTGGGTGGGGGTGGAAGAGGAATGAGGTAAGTTGGCCAGATATACTGTATATAAACATATGAGTGTAGTCAGGATGATTACATAAGCGGCTGATTAATTGGCTGATTATCTAATCCTGCTCTTCCCAAACCTTATTAATAAATCATCATGACAAAAACTGCAGATACAGATAATATAACAATATATTGATAAACGTACACCTTGTCTTTTATTTCGGGTTTGGTCTGATAACTCCATATTCACACTAGCAGCGACTTTGTAACTAGCTGCCTGTTACCCTGAAAGGGGTCTGGATCCCCTGGTGCAGTGCAATCTGAGCTGCATCCAATGCTTTTTAATGCACTCACCTAACCCCACCCCAACTCTAGCCCATTACAGTAATGTCACTAGCTCCATTGAGTGCATTGTTTCTGACATTGCATCTATGATATATGCAAGCTCAGCTTGCATTAATCAAGGCTGCATCAAGATACTATCGGTTGCCCTGGGTGGCGATTGAAGTCACTGGTGGACGTTTCTACCCTGAGGTTGCTTAGGTAATGTTTATGATGATATTCACTAAGAGCATATGAGTTACAGTATGAGCAAATGAGAATCATGCTATACTGAAAAAAAAAAATTCATTGGATTTGCAATTTGTTTTAAGGTAACTGGTTGCAACCGTTATATGGGCTGAATTTAAACAAACAAATTACATTTAGTAATGTTCAACTTAATTTGTTTCTTTAAATTCAGCCCATATTAATTGTTTGCAACCAGTTACCTATATCATATTTTGCTACCAAAAGATTATTTGTATGCTTGCGGTTAGGGTTTAGGGTAGCTTTGGGTGATATTACAGATTCATACCACACCGCTCTACATCAAAATTATGCTGGTAGTACAATCTGATGGGTTGTATATTTCATCATCGAGATCTGCTACCTACCTTTTCAATGGAAGGTAGCACCATCTGAGCGGGTAGCACAGTCTGTGTTGGTGTACAGAATTAAAAGTTGCTCATTTACGTAAAATTTATGGATTCTCAAGTTTGTCATGTTGCTCGACATGCCCACATCTGGTCACTAAAGCTCATGTAACTGGAGTTACAGGAATTTAATTGGAAACCAATCGGAGTCTCATCTCCCATTCCCTTTAAGACTCAGTTGCGTCATGCCATGTCGCATTTGCTATTTACATGGCGGACTTTGTAAGTGGAAAAACTGAATGATTTACTGAAGAGAAAACAGTTAAACAGACCATCTGCGCAAGGATAAAGAATGAACCTCTACCATTCAGCCTCTTAACTAACTCTTTACTTTTACTCTTTACTCCTTTACTTTCATGGAAAAGGAAACGATAGAAACTCCCCCCTCTGAAGACATCCATTAACCTACATATATAATTTCATTTGTGAAGCGCAAAGATTTCTTTCAAAACTATTTTTAATTCAGTTGTTATTTCCAACAAATGGTGTATATGCACACAGACTTTTAATTTCAGCCAGCCAGCCTCAGGGCTTCTGGTCAATTGTCAACCCATTCAAAATCGCTGTGTTTAAGATCGGAATTCTTTTTTAAAAATAGCAATCTTCACTGCCTGGATAAGATACAATATAAAGTAGGTATCAGACCACACAAGAAGCACTGCATTAAAATATGTTTGTCTTCGTCATGTCTTTAAAATAGGGAAATTAATTTAACCCCATTTTTTTCTATGGAATTTCTGCACTAGCCTGTCTCTGGCACCTTACGTCTCTTTTTAGTTGGTCAATGGTGCAGTCTATTTCAGTTCCTCAAAATAGCAACGTGCCAATATTGCGCCTTAATACACCCCCTTTTTAAGACCAGCACACCCATGAGTCCAAAAAAGTAGCGCAAATGGATTTGCTATTTAAATAACGTGGTGCAAAGCGTGAAAATTTAATTTGTGCTAGTCTGAAAATATCAACAAAATCTCACCATACACATGCGTCTGTTACCATTTTCATATGAAATTTAAAAGGGACTAAGGCCAACAGAAATTGATGTACACTTTATGGAGGTTTTTAGAAAGAATGAGTAGAAAATTAAAAATAGACTGGTGATGCCAATGATCAGGATCGCATTGTTTTATGTGGATAAAAAGAGCACAGAATAAACCACTTTGATTGTCTTGTTCCAAAATGAGGCTAAGGGAGACTCTAGACTTCTGGTAGTCTCAGGACTGGAACTGAAGGGATCATGGCTGATTCTGTCTGTGTCTGAGTGTTTTGCTGTGTTTTTGAGTCTTGGCTTTGGTTCGAGGGATTTAGCTTTAGGGAGAAACTGAGCAGAAAGCGTGAAACCTACAGCAAATATAGACACCATGACTTGAGGTTAGTATATAAGTCTGCACTGATATCCATTACACAGAAAATAATTGAGAATTGAGGTCACTAAAGAAATATATGAACTGTCACCAAACTGAACAAAAATGGCCTAAAAAATTAAGATAAGGGACAAAAATTCCCCCTACAAAATTTAACTATTACATTTAGTAGTTTAGTCCCTTTCAAGAGTTCACACTTAGCTGATGATTTGATATAAGCTTGTTTGGCATGCTGTCCGGGGAGAGAGCCCTGAGCTCAAGGGATCCTCGAGCCCAGGGCTCCCTCTCGTTCGTAGAGCGAGAGGGGAGCTTGAGCTTAGGTAGCTCTCAAACTCTCCGGTTCAGCAGCTAAGGGGAACACCCGAGGAGGAAGGGAGTTAGACCAGTGCCTGAATTGTTTAATCTGTTAAGAATTATGTATATCTTTGGATGGTGGGAGGAAACCGGAGGGCCCGAGGGGAAAACCCACGCTGACATGGGGAGAATATACAAACTCCGCACAGAAACACCCCACCAGCCTAGCCAGGACCAGGCTGGCAGTGTTCTTTCTGTGGGGTGACAGCACTAGCCACTGAGCCGCCGTGCCACCCAATCTAAGATAAGGAGGAGAAGGGGTAGGAAAGGAGGGTTTTCTTTCATACGAAGATAGCTTTGGACTGGAACTGTGGTTATTTATAGTAGATGGGGAATCATATGATTGGGAGATCGTGATTAGATAATGTGCGGCCAGCCGTGGTAAATCATAAGCACACGAAAATTAGTTTGTAAACAAACTTCACTTATTAATCAGCGGTCAACACAGCGAAATGAACTGCCAAATTATCAAACTTATGTTTTATGCAGTGGATGCCCAAGCCACAACCCAGCACTGGGAAACACCCATACACTCTTGCATTCACACACACACATACACTACAGCCAATTTAGCTTATTCAACTGACCTATACCACATCTCTTTAGACTGTGGGGGAAACTGAAGCGTCCAGAGGAAACCCATGCCAACATGGGGAGAACATGCAAACTCCACACAGAAAAGCCAACTGACCCAGCTGGGGTTCAAACCAGCGACCTTCTTGCTGTGAGGCGACAGCACTATACACTATGCCACCGTGTTGCCATGGTCATAATTAAATTTAAATAATTAACAATGTAAGTGTTAATTCACAGCATTATGTTTAGATCTGCAGATTCAGCCTCTTTGTGTGTTAGTAATGATCTCAATGTATGATTATCATACATTCTGCTTGTCTAAAAGCAGTCACAAACACTTTATTGATTATGATCATATAAACTCATGCACTGCAATATGTGTGTGTGTGTGTGTTTATAGAAAGAGCATCTATTTAATTTAGTGTATATGATTGTTAAAAAAAATATGGTACTGAAAAATGTGTTATATGCATATACACACACACACACACACACACACACACACACACACAGTTTCAGTATTTTGATCAGAAAGATTTGAAGCAAAAACATATGAATTGTTTTGGTGAGAATTGAAAAAAAGAGGAAATTATCTCTGTCTGTGGCTCATTTTCTGGTTAAATGGAATGCCAGCATGATAACTCTGATTAACACGATTGCTTTTGTGTTTTGTCATTATCACATGATGCACAGAAACAAATTAGTTAAAGGAATACAAAGCAATAACACATAAAAAGCAAAAACACATAATAACACAAAACCTGAATGTATATTAACTATTCTTTTTGTGTTTGTTTTACTCTGTTTTTTTTTTTAATCTCCAACATTTTATCTCACAGTAGTTTTATCTTTTATTTTCATCCTACCAAAGTATGCATCAATGTAAAGCTTCCTTATTCATCTCACATCTCATTAAATTTGACAGTATGTCAAACCTTCAGAATCACAGAAGACTAAACCCCAATCGCAGTTTTTGATGGATACCTAGAGGCCATCTGACTGACATAAAGCACCCATGCAGTTCATTGTATTGTTTAGGGTTATGAAAATGTACTGTAAAGACAATGTCCCTACAAAAACACAACGCCTGAGGCAATTTTTTTAAGGAGCCATGAACACTGCATACTTTTGAAGTATTTAGTTTTAATTCTGATGAGCACTTATTTTTTCCATATCAATAGTTTTACTGTCATGATGGCTTTGTTTCCCGGCAGACCATAAAAAAAAAAAAAATAAGACACACGTCTAACACAAATTCTGCAGATTTCCTCCTGTAGTGTTTCCAATTTTGTGTGCCGTATGCATCAGATGTTCAGCCAGAAGTCTGAGGCCGAGAATAGTTATTCATAAACAGATTAATTAAAAACACTGATGTTCTTAGTAGGGAGTACGTATATGTTAATTTTCTATATGCTGTTTCACAGATACAAAAGCATAAAACTTCAGTTCTGCAGACATATGGGTAAAAAAATTACATGGACAGTGTTTTAACAGTAGAAGAATAACCCTAAACAACAGGTCTCATTCGGTAACTGTATGTGCACACAAATGTTTTTATAAAATATGCACATGGATGTTTTTATAAATACTCTACCTGACAAAAATCTTTTCTTTGATCCCAGTTGTAAGAGCAAAAAATAATAACTTGACTTCTAGTTGATCATTTGGAAAAGTGGCAGAAGGTAGACTTTTTTCAATGAATCATCTGTTGAACTGCACACCAATTATCAGAAAATACTGCAGAGGACCTACTGGAACCCACTTGGACCCAAGATTATCAAGTTTGGTAACAGGAAAATCATGGTTTGGGGTTACATTCAGTATGGGGGCGTGCAAGAGATCTTCAGAGTGGTTGACAACATCAACAGCCTGAGGTATAGCATCAAGACATTTGAGCTGCACATTACAAACCACAGGAGAGGACAAATTCTTCAGCAGGATAGCGCTACCTCTCATAATTCAGTCTCCGCAACAATGTTCCTGAAAGCAAACAAGGTCAAGGTGTTCCAGGATTGGCCAGCCCAGTCACCAGAAATGAATATTATTGAGCATGTCTGGAGTAAGATGAAGGAGCAGGCATTGAAGATGAATCCAAAGAATCTTGATGAACTCTGGGAGTCCTGCAAAAATGCTTTCTTTGCCATTCTGACTTTATTAATACATTATTTGAGTCATTGCAGAGATGTAAGGATGCAGCCCTTCAAACTCATGGGAGTCACACACAATATTAAGTCTTTTTCCACTACACCATGAATATATATTCTATACTGTACATTATTTCTGTTCGGTGACAAGACTTTTGTCTAAGCAAAGTTGGACCTTACTGTCCTAATCAAATAATTAAAAATCAAGGCTTGATCATTAGTGTATAATAGTGTGTAAAATAAGTGTAATCCAGAGGCCTTTTCTTTTCAAATAGGCCACTTCATATAAGACAGAACAACGTCATAAGCAGTAATTAGTTTTTTTTTATATAAAAAAATAATCTAAAACATAAATGCATATAAACATTCATACGTTAAAAAAAATGATGTATATACTGTATACACTCTTAAAAAAAAGGTTCTTCAGTGGTTCTTCAGTAGTTTTTTACGGTAGTTGAGGTGCTATTTAGCACTTTTACTGCGTGAAGAACCTTTAAAGCACCATAAAGGTTCTTCAGTGGTTCTTTAAGGTGGTTAAGGTGCTATATAGCACTTTTACTGTGTAAAGAACCTTTAAAGCACCATAAAGGTTTTTCAGTGGTTCTTTGGGGGGGTTAAAGTGCTAAATAGCACCACTACTACTGGTAAGCACTTGTTCTTATGGCTAATTCTCATAAATCTTATGCCGGCTTTATTTGCGGAAAGGGTTGAGTAACATTAAGAGCACCTTAAAATATAGGTGCTATATAGCACCATTTGACAAAAGTACTATATAGCACCTATTTTTTTAAAGTGCTGTATAGCACAAAAAAAGGTTCCCCCCTCATTACGAGCCAAGAACCAGTTTTGGTGCTATTTAGCACCTTTTGCTTATATACATGTATATGTATATATATATACATTTATTAAAAACTTTCACGAATTTAAGATGCATCATACATCATCACAGTCTTAAGAAAAAGGTCCATTCATCAAAACTTTCTTACTAAAATGTATTCCAAATTAAGCCTCTGGAGTCAATTTCCAAATATACAGTCAATTTTGACCTGCCTGCAATAAATTAGCACACTGGAATTTCCAGATAACAAGCATTTCAGTGCACTGCTATAATTTTGCGATTGAGACAGCCCTTAAAATGGCAAACTCCCTTATCAGTGCCCTGATTACTAAATAAGGAAGCTGATTGAGACACTCTTGCTGCCACTGTTTGTTCACATTGGTTTGCAATGTATAGAAAACAATGTAAAGACAGAATGCAGCATGTATGACACAAATGAGAGCATTCAAGTTATTCAATGCTATAACAGTCAGGCCTGTAGGGAGTTGACCTCAATGTTAATGCACTGTATATGTTAGTTCAGTGACCAGTGTTTACTTGAAGACCTGTACTCGGTCAGTTCCCCATGTTGTCGTACTGAATGGTTTGCAACAACACAAGGGAACAGATTGAAGCTGTTACATTGAAATTATCTTTTGCTTTTGACACAATTGATGGCTGAGAGGCTGAGAAGTGATTTGCTTTTCTATTATGGCTGATATCTAGCAGAGAAGTGCTGCTATTTATGGTCTCAAACGCTTTCCCAGGTCGATGATGCTCTTGTGTTGTTTTCAGGTGTCTGTTCACACACATAAAAACAGAACATTCATTTAGGTTCTGTTTCTGTGTTGCTTTTTTATTTTTATTATTTATTTTTATATCTGTTTTAACTGTTGCCCAGGAAATTAGATACAGATTGTTGCATTTTGATCTTTTTAATTTTAGTTTAAAATTAAATTAAAATCATGAAATATAATTAATGAAACAGCAAAATTTAAAACATAAATTTTATATATAAGTATTACTAACGTAATGAGACTATGTTCAAATGTGTCTTTTTTCATGTAAAAAACAAAAATTTTTTCACACAGGCATTTTTACTAGGGATGGCTGACTTGAAACTGACGTTTTGACACAGTTTCGAAACACTGCACCGAAGCGTGATTCGAAACAAGGTCACATGACTAAAGTGTTACAAAACACTTGGTCACGTGACTAAAGCGATTCAATGCATCTATCAGTTCAGAAGTGTTTTGAGACCTGGCGAATCTGCGTCAGGAAAATCTCCAGTCTCATATGGTCTAGTGGACCGTGCGTGTGCATGTTGTTAATGTGTTTCAAATGGCTTTTGGGTTTGAATATCGACTTGTACAAATACTCAAAAATCATGATTTTACGTATCTTACACATGTTACTCTTTTATGGTGTAGTCTAGATAGGATACAGCTGCTGATACGACATCAATTTAGCATCATTTTTGGAACACTGTAAAACAATAGTTAATATTGTACAGTACTGTGATGGTTGGGCTTAGGTTTTTGGTAGACATTAATAAAATACAATAAATGGGAAATTTTATAAATAATATAAATAGTTCTTGTTAACTTCTGGCCACAACCATGTCTGATCTAGCAACAACCCTGTTTTATGACCAAAACAAGAATTATTTATTTATAAAGTTTTATTCGGATGTCAGACCAATGTTGAAACAAGTACAGAGCAATTCAAACTGATATAAAGCCATTTCAAAATAACAGCATCAGGCTTGATTCGAACCCACAACCCCTGTATGCAAGTGAGGAACCCTAACCGCTCCACTAATACACTTGAAGGTTCCATTTTACAAAGTGGGGTTTAATACCTCAATCTGCTCAAATGTTCTTTGCTGAAGCTATTTCAGTGCAATACATCAAAAAATGACCACTGGGTGTCACCATAGAGTGGGGTTTTGAAACGTTTCGAAGCTTCGACACATTTGCTTCGACTGTTTCAGTGTTTCATGAAGCCTCGCTTTGGCCACCACTCATTTTTACAATGATTTACAGAGGAAATCTATTAAAATATTAAAATTAAACTGCAACCAATGTAAACAAGGAAACAAGGAAACAAGGCAAGGGTCAAACTTGGAAAGACTAGGTTACTCTTCAAAATGTTACAGCAACACAGAAAGACGCAAAGAGCATGTGAAACTGGGGTGTATACTGTATATAGTCTGTGTAAGTTTTTAACGATAAACTTCAGCTGTGTGTGTGTGTGAGTGTGTGTGTGTCCATGTCTTGAGTACTATCAGCCGTGGCAGGAGTGATTGGATTTCTGGGAGTTGTAGTTCGGTTCAGTGGCATAATTGTAGTTCTCCCGTGATCTGCAAATGTTAGATCGCTGGTGATTGTGACACCTTTCAACCATTAGGACTTGGCTGCAACACACACACAAACACACATATATATACATGTGCATCCTGACTCCTTCCTCCCAAGACTCCTCCCTGGCCCCCTCCTTTCCATCTTTTTCCTTGGGGGGCATGTCAGACCCCTGTGTTTATGTCATGTGATCTTCCCCATGTGCTCCTTTGTTCTTCTTCCTGCCGTCTCATTATGCACCTTAGTTCTACCTGTGTCTCACCCCTGTTGGTTATCAGAGTCATCATATTCTGTGTATTTGCACTCTTGTGTGTAGTTCGGTCCTTGATCCGCTATTCTATGTTATGCATTGTCTACACCCCATGTCGTTTCTGAGTCTCCTGTGTTTCCTGTGCCCCTCATGTGAGTGTTTGTACATACATCTCTATTTTAATTTTGCATGCTCTAACAGGGTTGTGCTTGTTCTCTTAATGAGTTATGGGTGTGTTTTGATAATTCCCATTCCCTTTAAGAGTCAGTTGCGTCATGCCATGGCGCATTTACTATTGACATAGTGGACATTGTAAGTGGAAAAACTGATTGCACAAGTGAGAAAACAGTTAAACAGTTAAACATCTGCAGTGTGCAGATGAAGAATGAGCCTCCTCCAATCGGCCTTTACTTTCACTTTCTATTTCTCTCTTTCATGGATAAGGAAACGGTGTTTCGAACTGTTCGCACGAGTCTAAAAAAAAAACATGCGCTCCGCCAGCCGAAATCATGTCACATGCACCCAAAGCAAACCTCCACCAGCAATGCGCCTTAACACACCTTCTTTTTAGACCAGAATGCCTATAGGCGCACATATGAGCGCAAGTGAATTTGCTGTATAAACAGCGTGGTGCAAAACGTCAAAATGACACTTGCGTCGAGCTGAAACAAGCTAATAACATTTGCGTCACGCCTTACGCCGCATTCCGCCAGGTGTATGATAGTGCCCTACACGATTATATTAAATTATAATGGATAATATTGAAACTTGAGTTTCAAGGAACATATTTGTCTCCAGTTTACTAGCTAACTAGAGAAAGCCTTTGATACAACCTATTAACTCAAAACCATTACTTTACTTAGACATATCTGTTGTGACAACGAGCGTCTCTCCTAATGTTTTACAAAGCAATCATTCAGCAGGTCCTGGAGGGCAGACAGAAGTCATAGTTTATTCCCCCCCATGCGTGCGTTAATGACTTAAACATGATATGCTGAATTAAGCGCTTATCAGGAATGTATTACCAATAGCAAACTCTTCATTAAACATGCATTAATGGCTAATTGACCATAACATTACCATTAAAAACATGCCTGTATTCGAAAAGTATCTGTCTAAAAACTAATTAAAATTTGGATGGATTATGCAATGCTTTCAAGTAGAAAACTTCCCATATAGAATACTAAACAATAGCAAATATAGAAGGAACGTATTAATTCAAAATAATCATCAGTCTGTGAAACAGAGGTGAACTGAATAATTCAAAACAAATAAAAGACGCATTGCGTAGAAGAAATACACAAGCCTTGCATTAAATGAATCCTCTTTCCATTATTAATCGTGATGATTAGCTAATTAATGCTGGAAAAGTTGCTCTCCGAACCTCCCACATAGGAGGAACTCGCAGCAGGGATCCTTCATCCCTAGAGAAGCCAGTGTGAGGGAGGAACAGCATTCCTGAACTCCTTCCCTCTTTCATTGCCTAGAGTATAAAGAGGAGAAAAGAAGCTTGTAAAGGCCTTCCACAGGATGAAGAAAGGGGAACACGTTGATCTCAGTGTGTTTAACCAGGAGCGATGCTTATCTCTTCTGATGTTAGCTAACCAGGGGTTCGGATTACATGCATTTGCAGCACAAGAGCAACACCTACGCCTTCTGTGCCATTCAGGCTGGGAGGGTTCAGGGGGGATGAAGGTGTTACAAGGAGAGGGGTAGAACTACTTCATGTTCAAAGAGTAGGTACAGTCTTGTTGCATCAGCTGTATAATTTATTTAGGTCGGTTTTATACAGAACAGCCTGCCCACCAGATTCAGTTGTGATAGGCTTGCGGTTTGGGGTTTGGGATGTTGTGATCTTGGAAGTATGCAGAATGTACTATAGCTTGGTACTTTATGTGGTGTTGAAGTTTGTTCTGGTTTCAATATTTATAATTAAAAGTTTGTAAAAATAAAATAAAATACACACACACACATATATGTATATATACATATGTATATATACAGTGGAACGCAGAATTATTTGCCCTCCTGTTAAATTAGAATTCATTTATATTTTTTCCCCAATTTCTGTTTAATGGAAGGTAACTTTTTTCAACACATTTATAAGTTACAACTAATTTAATAAGCACTGAGAGGAAACCCACGTGACCATGGGGAGAACATGCAAACCCCACACAGAAATGCCAACTGACCCAGCCGAGGCTCAAACCAGCGACCTTCATGCTGTGAGTTGATTGTGCTACCCACCACGCCATCGTGGCGATGAGAAGAATAAGAATAAGAATAACAAGAAAGAAACAAAAAAAGAAAGAAAAAAATAAAGAAAGAAAGAAAGAAAGAAAGAGAAAAAAGAAAGAGAAATAAAGAAAGAAAGAAAGAAAGAAAGAAAGAAAGAAAGAAAGAAAGAAAGAAAGAAAGAAAGAAAGAAAGAAAGAAAGAAAGAACGAGAAAAAAGAAAGAAAGAGAAAAACGAGAAAGAAAAAAGACAGACAGAAGAAAAGAGAAAAAAAGAAAAAAGAAAGAAAGATAAAAAAGAGAGAAATGAAGAAAGAAAGAAACAAGAAAAGAGAAAGAAAGAGAAAAAAAGAAAGAAAGAGAAAAAAGAGAAGGAAAGCCAGAAAGAAGAAAAGAGAAAAAAACTGAAAAAGAGAGATAAATAAATAAAGAAAAAAAGATAAAGAAAGAGAAAAAATAGATAAAGAAAGAGAAAAAAGAGAAGGAAATAAAGAGACAGAAGAAAAGAGAAAGAAACAGAAAAAGAGAGAGAAATAAAGAGAAAAAAGAGAAAGAGAAAGAGAAAGAAAGAGACAGAACAAAAGAGAAAGAAAGAAAGAAAGAAAGAAAGAAAGAAAGAAAGAAAGAAAGA